>CAJNOP010000099.1:657563-668058 GCA_905250075.1 Rotaria sp. Silwood1 | reverse complement strand
TGGGTGTGGGGTGTGGGTGTGGGTGTGGGGTGTGGGGTGTGGGGTGTCGGTGTGGGTGTGGGTGTGGGTGTGGGTGTGGGCGTGAATTCTCTCTTGAATCACACCCACACCAACCCATATCCTCCAGATTTCTTCATTTTTTGCTGTCCTTTATAGTTTTCCGAGAAGAATAATCAAAACAATAGAAATACTGATAAATTCTGATGACACGATAGAAAATACCTTGTGATATGCTTGATACGAAACTGATAACACAGGTTTTTCGAAGGGCAAAAAGTCGAGACTTCATTACTTCTGAAGTAGAAGTGATGTGCGCTTTTGTGAAGTCTTGGTTTTTTCCTCTTGGCTTTTTCTCATGACTTTTTCAATATATAAGAAGCGTGCGCAGCTAAACCACGTATTGCATATATTAACTTTTATTCTTTGAAAAACAAAATTCGACAAAAGGTGTGAATATTAGTTCTACGACTCGTTCGGATAGCACGTAATCTACGCGTTCATTACACCTCGGCTCTTAAATTATGATGTCCAAACTTCGTACTTACAGACTTTTTTACGTTGATGATCAAACGTAAGTCTAAACTGATTAGGCCAAGATAGGGTACTGATATAGTTGAAAAAAATGGGGTAATATCCGAGTGTTTGTATTTGGCATAGTAACGAATAGTGTGAAGACTGGTGTATATCCAGATTACGGTTGGGACCACTTACGGTTTGTTGAAATGAATGCCGTTCATGCAGTTGCCAATCTTAACGATTTCGATATCTATCAAGTGTGCATTGATGTGATACCTATACGTGATAATCATATTGACCTCAACTCTTGTCATTAATGCATACAATTTCACAACAAGCGGGTGGGGCTCTCGGTGTGGTTATGGATCAAGAGAACTGTTACACACCTACAACCAGACTCATATCACGCACCCATATCCAACAGCGGTTTGGTGGTACACATGTGATAGTCTTCTATATCGATTATTAAACAAAGCTCTACGTACAGTATATATGGAAATTATATTTAAATTTTGATGCCTCATCAATGATCGTCAGAATGATGTTGAAAAACTTTAAAATGAATATTTAGATAAACATTCTTCTCAATCTGATCATCACTTTACAATTCATCGCAGTAAAATTTGAAATATAACAGAACTTGATCAACTTAAGCAGAATGTAAATCAACTTATAGCGATGAATAGCTCCCTTAGTGCTATATTTAACCGACAGGCAGCTGAGCTTTATTCATGTCCTAGTGATCAATTGAATGAGCCATTAGCATTGCAATCTGTGTATTTCATAATTGATGTTTATAATTTCGGTAAAGAAACGACACCATTTGCATTTGTAGAACATCCTTCGTATAATCCAGATGAAAAAGAAGTACTTCTTTTCAATAGGTACTATTTTGAAAGTTTTGTCAGTAGAAAAACATGGTAACATGTGGTGTATCTTGTTACAACTACTTGGTCAAAAAGGTTTTAGATCGTATGTTGGAACAAACCAAATTGAAATTAGATGCATTATTATTTGGTTGATTTCTTTTTCGAATGAGTGAATTTAACAAAGCTGAACGTTATGCCAAATGGATGATTCAACAATTTCCGAAAAGTGATATAAGAAATGGAGATGTTTACAATTTACTTAGTCTCATTTGTAAAGATGCTAATAAACGAAAAGAATCTGTTGAATCTTATGAGAAAGCTCTTGATATTTATTCTTATGTGGATTATGACAATAGTCCTCGAGTTATTGTTACTCATTGTAGTCATGGTTTGACTCATTTGGCATTAGACGATAGTCGAACTGCAGATGGAGAACAAAGACTAGCCGAGGAAAAGTTCGATTCATTATCAAACAAGAATCTTTTACTGGAACCTAAAGTGGGTGGTATCAACGCCAAACTTGTGGCAGAGGATGGTTAGATTACAAAAGCTTTGGAAAACTTTGATCGGACTTTCCAGAATAAAAGGAAGCGATTACTATCGAAACATCCTTCGATTGAAACAATGTTAGATGATATACTTATGATGCATGATAAAATAGGCAATAAAGTAAAAGCATTTGAATATTTCCAACAAGCATTAGGCTTCGACAAGAAAAGCTTAACAATCGATCACTTGGAATTAGTTGACTAGGATGTTAGTTTGGATATTGATCTTTGCTTTAACAAGACCCACACTCACACATTCATACAGCAACATGAATCGACTTCAAAGTATATAAAACTAGCGATTATTCTTTGAAGCACGTATTAAAATAATGCCCAATATGACTAATGTTATTATAAAATAAGTCTGAGTATAAATCGTGGTCATCATTTGAATGAGTCTGTATAATATCAATAATGACTCATTTAAAATCGAAACTTTTATCAGTGCATGGACAGTAAATCATACGTCTGATGTAATAGTAGTAAATGGACGTATTTCGAACTGCTCATTACGCATTTTGAGAATTTTAAATGTGTATCGTATTTTATTACTAATTTGTGAATTCTAGATATATTGTTTATTACATCTCTTTATTTCAAACAATTGTACTCTTTTGTTCACTGATTTCGATACTAGCGTATTTTTTTATTTGCTTTTGACATTTCTGAAAATTTACTTCTACTTATACAGTGACCAACACAAAAAAAAATCAAGTAATGGTAGGCATCGATGCGAGAAATAAAAACATTCTTCAAACGAACTATATTTGCCCGGTGTGTACATTGATATTACGAGGTCCTATACAATTACCCCAATGCGGTCATCGATGTTGTCAAACATGTTTAAGTGCTGAACAAGAGTAGGTTTCATGATCAATTTGAAGTATTATTACTTTTTAGTATTGTTTTTAAAGAAAGACAATAAAATGCCGGCAATGTCAAGCAGAAACATTACAAAGCGAGGTAAGATATGTTTTCAGGATTGAAGAGAACATATATATTTCTTTCGTATAGGTGCTACTTGATCGAGGCATCGAAAATGATATGAAATCATTACCCATTGAATGTTCTTTTTGTCAGTGGTCTGAAGTCTTAAGTAACTATCAAGTAATTTATGATACATTTTCTATATGCTTGAAACTTCTTTCCTTGTTCTTTCGAAGGAACATCTTGATCTATTTCATTCAAATCTTAAATGTGAATATTGTGGCAAACAGTTCAATTCAGTTAACAAATTCAATGAACATAAAGTCTTCGAATGTCAACAACTGATTGTTGACTGTATGTTGAAACATTTTGGCTGTACTGAACGAGTATGAATATTCTTTAGATAAAATTGACGTCGGAAAAATCAAGTTCTTTAGATTATCTCTGACAAAAGAAAAGCTCATTATTTGACTGAACAACATCAACATGTCCTACTCAAAGTCGTTCGTCAAATGTTATCGCGATTAAACGATAAACAAATGAATATTGATCTTCCTCACACAACAACTTCAGAAGCTTGTAATTCTGTTACAGCTCAATCGGAAGAACTTCATGAAATGCTCAACATCTTGGTAGATGGCATTGAAACATTGACCAGCGATGAACAACGTCTAGCCAATGAATCACTTCAAATACATTTAACACTTGCAACACTCGCAGAAGAATTATCGAATGTTAAGTTATCGATTGACGAATCAAATGGGTTTTTGGAAGGCGCCAAATATAATCAAGACATTCTTAATCAAGCTTTAGTATCATTGGAAGAAAAAACTAACGATTCCCTATGTGCGTCATATGATGGAACATTTGTTTGGAAAATTACCAACTTTCAAGAGAAAATGAGTAAGATAAACAATTAATCTTATGGTCCATGATAAAACTAGAAAAGCTTATCAAAAAGATAATCAAAGAATAAGACGTTGTTCAGTTTCTTTAATATTAACAAATAATACATATATAATTGAATATTATATTCAATATTCAATATTTAATTAGTTTCGCATATAATCTATGAGTAATCTATAGACGCTTGTAATAGGCTTCAGCAACTGAGGTTATTGTCAGTCGGTAGACATTTCCATAGCAATCAAGGACAACAGACAACTGACTCCCTTTCTATAATCGTCTAGCAGAACAAAAAACTTGCTAAATAGCATTAACAACAAAGCTCAGGCATTGTGAGAGTATGTCAAAGCTTTACTCGAAATTTTGATGACTGCATACGTTTCTGAATGTACTAAATAGTACAATTTTGGATTTTTGTGGAGATGACCCGTTATATTCAAGATATCATTGATGATGACTAGTGATGCTTTGATTCGTTCCAGTAGCCATATGGCTAACATAAAGTATGAATCGATCAAGTTCTACATGGCGGGGTTATTCAATATCACGTTTCTGATAATATCAACGTACATATTACGGCTTGTCCAAACGTAACGCTGTTACGTTTTTGATACACTTTTTTTGCATCATCTCTGAAACTATGAGAGATAGAAAGTTCGTTCAAACGCCATTCGACACAGCTTGTCAAACTCTATTTATGCCATAAAAACGACTTTTTTCGGTAAAAGTCTCGAGCTTCGAGAAAGGGTTTTTGGTCTCGTAACGCTGTGACATAAAAAGACCCTTTTTCTTCAGAGTCGCTAATAAAACTGCAATGTCTTGTGAAAATGTTACTCCAAATTAAGCACTTCTAGAGCCAGTTTTGTAGAGATTTGAACAGGCTTCTAAACGCTAAAAGAAATTTTCTCTAAATTATTTTTGCTTAGATAAAAAATGCAAAAACAAAACATAACGCTGTGACACAGTTTTTTTGTCGACCGATTTTGAGGCACTGAACATGGTCATAGCGATTTGATTTTTATAAGTGTTAATCTTTTCTGCATAACTAATCGTTTTACGCAAGAACGAGATCGATACATCGACATGGAAACTTACACGAGGCGCAGTAAGTTGGAAACTGTATAAGAGTCTAAAAATTGTCCTTAGCCACAAAAGTCGAAACTAAATAGGTCATCTTATAGAGAATGAAATTTTGCATCGAATGATATGTCCGTCGACTTTTTTTGGAAAAATTTCTTGATCAGAAAGTCCAAAATACGATTTTTGAAAAGTTTATAACCCAGTTTTCAATGCCAAAATCTAATTTTTGTACAAAATAAGTGTCAAATTCGTAATCAGCGTTAAAAACTGCATCTATTAACTCATTCAAATCTATCCAATTCGAAAAAAAATTTTATCGAAACTTGTTCAGCGAAGTGTTGCGTTACATGGACAAGCCGAATAACATGTTGAGACATGTTGTAGATATAATAGATGTGTACAGCAGGTTTATTATCATCTCAATGAATAATTAGAATAATTATTATAATAGTAATTGAAAAAAAAAAGAAAATAAATAAGAAGCGAATCAAAATGAGATAAATTTAAAAGAGAACACAAGTAAGAAAAATTTCTTCGAAATCCAGAAATAAACGGTAATCAATTATCCTTAGATGATTACTATGGTTTGCTAGGCATTGTTTACTTAACAGATTTCACACTAAGTTAAAATGTGTCGCATGTGTCGTGATTTACGACACAATGCACGACACATTTTTTATTGGTTCTTCTGAAAAAGCATATTATGAATTTTTTTAATTTAATTCCATTATAATTATTCCTATTTTGAAAACTGAAGCAGGTTAGATCTTGAGATCTGACCAGCCTCGAGTTGGCCCGATCTCCGTCAGGCCGATTCAAGGTAGTCCTCTCTCGAATATTGATCGAGATTGGCATTTTCTCGACCAATAAAATGTCGAGAAATAATCTAGAAAAAAATTATTGTGAAAATATTTATCTTCCTTACGTTCAACCGTGTTGCTTATATATGGCTGTGCATACATAACAAAAACGGTGAATGAATAGTGAACAAATAGAATGCGACGAAATTGTATACGATACCTTCTAAGCGCGACACATTTTTATGTTGAGATGCAGGACACATAAATGCGACACATTTTAAGTTAGAGGGTTTGCATTAGTATAACGAAACTGAAAAAGACATGTGAGCTCCACATTTTAGCTTCAAAGAGACTGCGCTGAAAAGCGTTTTCGTTTGATTTCTAGTCGATGCACAATCTGAAAGACAAACATCAATTTATTCACCTCCATTTTATTCATCTCCAAATGGTTATAAAATGAGAGCTCGTCTTTATTTAAATGGTGATGGAAATGCTCGTCGTACACATATGTCGCTTTTTTTTGTACTGATGAGAAGTTTGAATGATCCAATTCTAAAATTCCCATTCAACTATAAAGTCTCATTCTGCTTGTACGATCAAACGTCTTCACAACGACATATTATTGATTCATTTCGACCAGATATTAAATCAAGTAGTTTTCAACGACCTCGATCGGATATGAATATAGCGAGTGGTATACCAAAATTTATTCCATTGGAAATGATTCAACAGGAAGAAAGTCCGTATATAAGAGATGACACAATGTTCATCAAAATTCTGGTTGATTTTGGAGAAATACAGAAAACATTATTGCCCTACGCTTTGAGTCTCAATCCTGGTCTACCGATGCATATTCAACAAACAATGATCAAGCAAGAAGCTGAACGAAGAATACAATTACAATCTGACGAGCAACTAAAGAGACTTTAACGATAATGAATGTTTTACTTATATCCAGTGTTAAATCAATAGACATTAGTATTCTTTTCCGAATCTACAAAAAGTTTTGGTACTTAAAAATATAAAGCAGATGTTACTTGAAGCCTTTCATGATTTTTGATAAATAGGGATGGGTATGGGTGATCTGAAGGTATAGCTGTGACGTATGGTTGTGGCTGTTGACAGGAGACATCCACATCCTCACGAGTAAAATAAAATAAAACGAAATCTTAGAAAATCAAAGAACTTTGAGATGTTCTGTTTTTGAGATGTCCAATAACATATGACAAAAATAATAATCTGTCTCTATCTCCTTTTTTCTTTTTATTGTATCCCACATAAGATTAGTCATAACATAGTGATAGGTAAAACTCTCGTAACTGTAATAGTATCATATATATGTGTATAACATTCCTCAATATCGTCTAGTATTTTTCTTTTATTCTCATTTGTTGTTGTTCGTATGATATATTTTTGCCGTTACACAATCTTTTAATTAAAAAAATCAGATTCCACTGTCGTATCTCCTGTTAACCTTTTGAAACAATTAAATTTGTGTTTAAAAAAAATACGATTCCTTTAATTTTCACATAGTAGCTTGTTTTTTCCAAAAGATAATTGTAACGATTTCTCGTCAGTGTTGATGGAGTATGCACTTTATTAAATCTTCTTTATCTTATATCAGCACACACACACACACACATACTGACACATGGTTTCATTTTGATACGAAGCGATGAATGCAGAGAGAGCACGATAGTAAGAACAGAAAGAAAAGGATAACAAATTGAGAGAAGAACAATACAGTAAGGATAGAAAGGGTGTGGGCGTGGGTTTGTGGTATTCATGAGCCTCTGATTCACATCCCACACCCACACCTCGATAAAACAATTGACAAATTCAATCGAGAGTAACAAAACAATGTTTTGTTCAAATTACTTTATTGTTAGTTTAGATTTTGTTCGTTTGTTTTTTTATACATGTAAAAAGAATGAAAAATTTAATTGAAGATTATAATAACCATGCTTTCGTATTTTTCTTTTGTATTACAACTCGATTGCTCTATTTTATTTGATTGATTTGTTCTTCATGCTCTTTGTATTTGGCTTTCAATTGTTTCAATTCAGCTCTCTGTCAATTGAATAAATAAATAAATAAATTTTTTAACAAAAAAATATATTTCAAAATACCATACATTTTTATCTGAAATATTTTGACGCTTGTCCAACTCTTCAAAGAAAAGAAGTGCCCTTTCCCAAAACTTTATTGCCTCATTTGTATCACCTTTCCTTAAAAGTTTTACAGATCGATCTGCAGTGTTACTCAAACCACGATAGAGATGAACATACAGCCAACCTTGTAGCTTCAAAGGTGTTTGACATTGTTCATTGTCCGTTGCTGCTATTCGTATTGATGAGGTTTGAGGTAGTCGACCTAAATTCAATTAAAACATACGTTTTAACATTAGAGTTTCAAAACATGTCAAAATTCAGTGAGTTTTAACTTTTGAAACACAATATACGAAAAGTACAAATCTAAATTCATGCTTCAAGAAATTTTCTCTTGAAACTGATCGCCGAGAGTCATTGGTTACAACAAAACCTGAAGAAATCAAATATTTACGATCTTTCTTACGTTATTCTCACACATTTTATTCAGTTCTAAGATGATGATAAGATAAACGATTTGTTTATCACTTTTTTGTAAAAAAAAAAATGTTTAAATTAAAATAAAACTAATCAGAGATATGACTATTCTCTTTCCAAAAAGTTTTAAAACAAGGGATTAGAAATTATTCTTAAGATTGCAGCAAACTGTAATCAAAAAATGATCATTCCTACCAGTATTGTAATGTCTTCTTGGTGATTTTGTACCAGAATGCAGATCTCTCACCCATAAGCTACTGTGAATAGAGTTGGCAGATGTTCGATTTTTATTCATCGTCATGATCGTTACAATCGTTGTTCAATCTAAATATGCATAAAATTCTCATCAGCAGAAACACACTTGGGTACTCATGAATAACATTTTCAATTGTCTTTTTTTAAGAAAAAGATAATAGAAAGAAATCAACAAGAACTTGACGTGATTATTTTTCTAACAAAAAAAATTATATGTTATGTATTTTGAATCAGGATAAATTTCTGTACTTGATGATATATGGATATATGCATAGGGCTTCGTCAGCCAATGCTACCACTGTCTCCGAATTTTTTAAAACTTTCAGTGTTTGTAGAGGTTTGTTGAATATTTGACTCTATTTTCACCAAGATACAGGTGAAATACAATAAACATATATTTTTTCTTTTACGATTATTTCACATTAAAAATGCGTTTGTCTCTCAAAATGAAAGTGATAACAGCTCACTATTAGCTTAGCTCTGGAATCTAATGATGCATTCGAACTGAACATGAAAAACTACATCAAAGCCTATATGAAATTTATGAAGTCTTCAACATCATGTATTATAATTTTGATCATTTGAGACATACATGCAAATTAGAGTCGATGAAAAATATTTACAATGGATTAAAAAAGTCAAATAATCTAAAATAAGGACATGAACGATTCGATAGGACAGCATTAGCTCTACAATATGAACTGATCACTTAGTTTTCTTCCCAACTCTCATTTCATAAAAAACATAGTTGCAAACTTTTATAAGTAATATATTTGTCTTTTTAATCAATGCTAAATGTTTTTCCACACACCCTACTTTGCATATGTCTCAAATGATACAAATTATATTACATGGATGTTGGATAGTTCATACATTTCGCATAGACTTTAATGTAGTTTTCATGTTCAGTCCGAATGAGTTATTAAGTTGCAGATCTAAGCAAATAGTCACGTGTTATCACTATCATTTTAATAGATAAACGCATTTTTCATGCGAAATAATCGTAAATGAAAAAACTATATGTTTATAGTATTCCACTTATATGTTGGCGAAAATAGAGTCATATATTCAACAGTTCGATATCAAAATGATCAACGCACAAACTTCTACAAATGCTGAAAGCTTCAATAAACTTAGATGTAGCTTTCCGAGTACATGACCAGATTTCACGAATATACTGAGAAAAACTGACTAAAAGGTTGTGATCGAAAATGATTTTGGCACTAGTGCCTTACAGTACTACAGATCAGGAGAAAAATAGTTAGTGCATATTGTGAAGTTCTACTCTATCAATTTGACAATACCAGCATTTTCGTTTATTTCGACTTTCTGATTGACATCTTTTAAAATACTTTTCGTTTCAAGTCAATTATATTGTCAGTCAATAGACCCTGTAAAAAATGTTTAAACTCATAAGAAATCTGGTGCAGTTTGTCACAAAGAATCTGACTTTGTTATTGGTTTTATGATATGGGCCAATAATCAAACACTATCATCAATGTTTTGAGAAAATGCGGCTTCTATTTATTGGAACAAGACAAAAATGTATATATAATATTTGGTTCATATCTTTTTAAAAATAGAGTCTGAATGGAAAACATGTGTCACCAAAATGATCGTCGGAAAAAGTTCTACAAGTACTAAAAGCTTTAAAGGATTCAGAGATGGTCGCAGAATCGGTTAGGTGAGACTCCATGGAATTATCCATACGATTCAAAAGATTCTCAAAAAAGTTATTGTTGACTGTTCGTAGATCTTCCAAAGAGTTAAAGATGAAAGCAATGTTCGAAACAAAATGGGATTGAATGCACTTAAAATGTGATGGTGATTCTGAATATGTCATTCTTTCAGAAAAAATAATCCATTTCACTTACTTTCAGTTTTTTTTCTTATTTCCAATAGCTTAAACAATATAATCTTCTTGATAGAAATACAATCGTCAAGAAAGAAAATTGTTTAAGTTTACTTTCGTGTGTTTGTTTATGAAAACAAAATTTTGAAATAAGAAA
>CAJNOP010000099.1:643704-657553 GCA_905250075.1 Rotaria sp. Silwood1 | reverse complement strand
ACTGTTTTTTCATCGCTACGCGCTTTGATCCACAATGTTTATTGTTGGGTTGGATTTTAATATTGTTTTTTGTAATTTATTGATGATTTCTGATTTAGGTTTTCTTCCTACACTATTATGCATAATAAGTGTTACTGACGAACTACTTTTGTGCTCGAATTATACTAAATGTGAAAATACGTTTTAGTGATTTTGTTCTGTGTCGCAGCAATACAATTTTGTTTGTTTTTGTTTCCTGTTATCGTGCTTTAATTATTACTGTATATAATACCATTAGTTTCATTTTAAGTTAAAAAATAAATTCATTCGATGTACAAAAATAAAATGTTCGTAGTATACGAAAAATTGAAAAACAGAGCTCATATCTCATCATACAAAAGAGTAGGAGTAAAAATCAAAGATTCTATGATATGGGGAAAATTTTTATACAGTATATATGTTCTTTTTCAGGAACACATGTTGAAAATATGTGCTATCTTTTGAAAAGTGTGCCGTTAGTACCCATTATTTGGTTTCAGCGTTCTGCGTTTCTACGGAAAGAACCTTCTCAATAGTGAATATCTGAAGTAAAATGCATTTGCCCCAAACAAGAGTAGTGTTAAATTACTTCTTATCTTATGCTATTTTAAGATAAATGACAATTCTTTTGATTTCTTCATTACCCGACGTTTATCTATAGGTGGCGATAGTGAGAAGTGCATCTACTATTGATAGGCCGAACAAAACGACTTTCTGACAAGAGACAGTATACCACTATGCTCATTTATTCTTGTATAGTGTGATCAAATATGACAGAAGACGTGACACCGACTCCAAACATGATAACTTCTACTGATCAACCAATAGGTGAGATTGTTGAAAATTGGACATCTCGTCTTCATCCTCTTGCCAATCCACAATATCATTCACTTCAAGGTCAATATTGTCGTCTTGAATTACTGAACTCAAAAACTAATAATAACACCCATGTAAAAATAAAATATGCATTTAACGAAGAGAGGGTTGAAATTAGCGTCAAAACTTGCGTTAAGAGACAAATTAACGAAGTTTAACGAAGAAAGCTGCATTATTTTTCGTTAAATTAGGAAAAATCGTGAAAACACGTTAGATTTTTCACGCTTTTTCACGCGTTGTTGTATTTTTAACGATCATCATCTCCCATATAAAAATAAAATATGCATTTAACGAAGTTTAACGAAGAAAGCTTCATAAAACTTTGGTAAGTTAGGGAAATTCGTGAAAACGCGTTAGATTTTTCACGCTTTTTCACGCGTGGTTGTATTTTTAACGGTCACCAACTCGTTGCATGGCGTTTAATATTGCATTCGTTTTCATGCGTGAAGTTTTTAACGATGCTTCTTGCGTTTTTTCATTTTTAACGAGCTATATCGTGTTAACTATCATGGAAAGCTAGGCTCGTTTACACGCGTAAAGATATTTAACGATGTTTCTTGCGTGCTTTTATTTTTAACGAGCTTCATCGTGATAACTATCGTTAAACATTGCATTCGTTTTCGCACGTAGAGTTTTTTAATTTTCCTACTTGAATTATAAGATGATTTACAAGCGCTTAGAACAATCAGTCACATATCTCGTCATCTAACATATATGAGAACACGTGCTTTATAGCGAATGTATCAACAGAGTGCGATTCAGAGCCAGAATTACAATTTTGAATTAGGGCGGTACATGAGACCTCTTGGCAACAGTGTTTCTAATAGAAATCTAAAACAAAAATTCAAATGACATTTTATTTTTGCCATCAAAGTGTAAAATGACACTCTGTTTTTTTAAACAAAGTGTCACAATGTGTCCAAGGTGTGGGTCATTAGAATTAGATTAAAAAAGAGAAATATTTCATATGTTTTTCTTAATCTTAGATTCGAATCAAATACATACAAAAAATACTATATAATCACGTCTGATAAACAAATCAATTATCCACTATTTCATAGATAAGTTATAAAAAAAGAAAAAGCAATCAAAGAAAAAAAACCATTATTTTACTATACAGTAATAAAAAAAACCAATTTAATATCTACTCAATCATTAACATCTTCACTTTCATATTCTTCTCAGTATGCATGTCCTTATGATCATCGCAAAACCACAAAAGATCAATTGATATACCAAGTTTGATGCGGCAACCGTTACACAACCACCGGGAACAGTTCTCAAATGAATCCACCCAGTCAAATTCATCGCTTTGATGACAGCATTGGATTGCTTCATTTTGTGCGGGATCATCTGCTGAGATTTCATTGTTACATCTATTTGCGCCTAGAATAACGAAAAAGAGATTTTGATAACTCAACAATAACTGAAAAACTTACATTTAATTGCCTTCGACTTTGGTTTCTTTGGTTTTTTGTTAATCGGTAGGGATGGCATTGACGATCGTTTTCTCTTAGAATCAGTCGATCGGGTCACTTTCACTGGTTCGTAATCAGTTGGTACATCAAGTACTAGCTTAATTTGACGGAAACGACGATGGTATTCATTGTCATTCCATGACTCGAATGCCCTTTCAATAACCATTTGGCATCGTGAACTAAATGCAAAAAGATAATCCGAAAGCAGTTTCTCAAGCTACAGCAATTGACAATTTCACCTTCTCAGATCGTCAGGTAACAATAAACAAACGTTCATTAATACATCCAAAGTTGAAATCATTATTCTCGAACGACCAGTCGTTTGGATACGATTGGCCGTCGAAAACTAAAGCACATGGATTTTTTGAATATATTGCTATGGGGAAAGTAGATTTACAACTTACGCCTCTTTCACACTCAACCGAATTCGTTGGCACAATCAAATAAATACTCAGTAAAGCAAGCAAATTTTTGTTCTCCTCGAGGAATCGGCTATTTATTGCTTGTTTTAATAATAAAAATTGTTGCCAAAATGTTTCCTTTAAATCAATTGATGAGGGACTATCCAAAAATTCACACAATGATGGTTTCAATGTTTCCCATTCACTTCGAACAGCATCTGTATCAAGTCCAGGAAAATCTTTATACTTATTTCGAATAAAATCTAATTCTGGTCGTCCATAATCTGGAGAATCAACATCTTTCTTGTGCTCAATCAGGTATATTGGATCAAATAGAATGGTCATACTTTCTAGTAAACGTGATGGAGCAAATCGTTTATCTAATTCTATGAGCAAACGTTCTATATGTGCAGAACATTCTTTAGCCAATTCTTGTCGATCGGATAAATCAATTTTAAATGCACCATATTTTCTTTTTTCTGTTGTTTTAATATAATCAGCCAATGCTGGTCCCCATGTTGGTGTTGATTTAGATATCCATTGTGATATTAAATTTTTTTTTTCTTTGATTTCTTTCATAAGACTATAGTATGACAACTTGTCGAATTGCATTAACTTTGTGATTGGTCCTAAAGTGCAAGGTCGGGAAAATTGTAAGCTGAATAATTTGACTTTAGCTTACCAAGAGCACACTCGTGGAGATCGTAATGGAAATGGAGAAGAAATAGAAATTCATCATTCAATACATACTGAAATAATTCTTTTGCTGAACCACGATCACCATTTGAGGAAACTGGATCAGATGCATTCTGTTGGAGGGCTGCTAGTAATGCTTGATTACCTAGAAAACAAGAATTTCATCAAAACTTTATGTTAGAACCAATAAGATCATCGTTGCCTGGCTGCACATTTTGAATAATCGGTTTAATACAACCTCTAATAGAAGACCAACGAATATCATAAATACGTTTAAATTTCAATTCAGGCATATCTAAAAAATTCTGCCATTCTTTTAACATTTGTTGACGAGTTGAACTTCTTCCAAAATAATTATAAATTTTTCCAATAGTTGTTTCTAATTTTGAAACAGCTGCAATGATAACTGGTTTACCACTTTCTAAAATTAAATGTTGGAAATAAAGCAATGAAACTACTGCTTCGAAACAAATTTTAAATATTACTAAGATCAATTGTCCACGATGCTCGATTACCAACCAAACAAAATGAATGTGCAGCACAGGTATTAGTTTCAAGCCAATCTATTTGGAAATGACGTCGTAGTTTCGCTACTACACCTTCGTTAATTCCTGCAATGAGTAAAAAATTATCAGAATCTGTTTGCTTTAGAAGGTTTAAAAGCACCTGTAAACGTCGACGCATTATCACATGCAAACCAACATGAATTCACCGGATCTAAATCATCTTTTCTCCACACACTACTAATTGTTTCAACTATGTTTGCAGCTGTTCCATCACCTTCCATATCCAGCAAAGTATAATATGCTGTTTTTGGATGATAATTTTCGAGATACCGAACATAGACGATGCAACTTTTTTCCACCGTCCGTGATGTCGATTCATCCATCATCCATCCTTAATAAAATGGAAACAATCAAAACAGAAAATTGATAGAAGATCTACAAACCAATTGCGGGGCTACTTTTTATTTTTTCGATCAGTTCCTCATGCAAATAATATGCAACATGTTGAAGAAAAGATAAAGCTACATCGTTATTTCTGTAATTTACTCCAGATATTTGAGATGGTAATAATTGAACACCTAATTTTTCAAGTAATACGCACAATTGTTCTAAACTATTTAATGATTGATATTGACGACAAATATGAATTGAAGCAAGAATTAAATTTTGAACTGCTTGCTCTTGTTTTGAGATCTGTTTTGCTCGTGTTTCAATCCATGTTGGTTGCGTTCGAGCTGAAATTTTTAATTCGGTTTCTTCAGCATGACGGTGAACCTCACTTTTATGCTTGTGTTCTTTTATTTTATAAAGTTGAAATATTTGATTTCCTACAGTACACCAAATATTTTCTTTGCCTAAAACAAACGAATAACTTCTATGAAATATATAACATATTTAACTCACCATTTGTATTTCTTCTTTTACCATGTTTTTCACATAGAGAACATCGCATTGCATTGTCCTTGAAATACAACCACGATAAAAAATTTTCTCGTCGTTCACCGAGTTGATCGAATACATAAGTTTTATACATAGCATCCGGTTGCTTTTCCCAAGCAGAAAGATATTTACGACGAACAATAGTACTTGATTTTTTGTTTAACTGTGACTTGTTAGAATTTTCTTGTTGAATTGAAAAAGACATATCATGATTATCAAGAATATTTGATGATGAACACGGAGATTCACTCGAAATAATTACAATTTCATTGACTGGTTCATCAAGTATACATGATGGTATAGATTCGGATGTACATGATGATGCAGAAATATGTTGTTCATTTTCATGCGATACTAAAACATTCATTGGTGGTTTTGGACTTTTATTCCAAAACTCAATCAATTCGATTTGTTTTTTGTTCATTTGACCTAAAAAAAGTAGTGACTAATTTCAGAAGAGCTGAAAAAAAGAAATAGTATCATACTTGCGAATTCTATGTTTAAAAATCAATGGTTACGAGACAGTAATGTACATACGTTGTCGAAAAAACTACAACAAAGACAATACAACAACAATAACAATAATTGATAAATTCAAATACCGATAATAACAATCGATAAATTTAAATAATAATAATAACAATAACAATGGATGAATTCAAATAATAGTAACAACGATTGAAAAGTTTTAATATTGTAACAATAATGGAGAAATTCAAATAATAATAACAACAATTGATAAATCTTAATAATTGTAACAACAATTGATAAATTTTAATACAGTAAGAACAATTGATAAATTCAAATAACAATAACAACAATTGATAAATTTTAATAATAGTAACAACGATTGATAAATTTTAATCTTGTAACAATAATGGACAAATTCAAATAATAATAACAGCAATTGATAAATTTTAATATAGTAAGAACAATTGATAAATTCAAATAACAATAACAATAATCGATAAATATAAATAATAATAACAACAACAATAGATGAATTCAAATAACAATAACAACAATTGATAAATTTAAATAGTTGTAACAACAATCGATGAATTTTAATATAGTGACAACAATTGATAAATTCGAACAACAATAACAACAATCGATAAATTTAAATAACAGTAACAATAACAATGGATATATTCAGAAATGCGTTCACGAATGGTACGATTAATTTGAAGATGTCAGAACATGAAATACACCGAGACTAATCAATAAATTAAGGAGTCCAATGTTTACATACAATGAACAGAAAAGTGTAAAAAATTTTCAGCAAGTGTCAAGTTGACACTTTGTTTTCATGAGCAAAGTGTAAAATAGAGTGTCAAATCAATATCGCAAGGGTCTTGGACACTTTGATATCATGGTGGACCCTTGCTGTTAGAAACACTGCTTGGCAATATGAACTGTACGGTCTGATGTCAAGATACTAATAGACATGAGTTCGACGAACCTTTGAGCGATTTTACAAAGGTTTTACAAAAAAGAGAAGCTTAGCTTTCCTAATTTAATAATCTTCAAGAAAAAGTTTTAAGCGCAAGTCTAATTATTCTTAAGGTGTAAACTAAAATTTATTGTAGAGGGCGCTAGTGTAAAAACGTTCTCGAAATATTTTTGGAAGAATTATCAATTTAAATATAAATATAAAGAGACAATTTGTTTTAGTTCTTGGTAAAAGTTCTAGCTCAGTCAAAAAATTAACTTATACATATTCCTGTGCTGTTCACTTTAAATTTATTCCGATTTGGTTCGTGTGACAGAATAGATCCATATAAAAGTAAAAACAATTAATTGTTTTTTGTGATAGCTTTTAGGTAAGAAAGAATTAACTATAAAAGTACAGAAAATAGGATGACAAACATTTAGTAACAGCATAAGCATAGCTGTAAAGTTGAGTGAACGTACAAATTTTTCTAAAAGCTCAAAAAAATTTTTATGTAGCTGGACTTGAAACTTTTCATGGTTCTTTATTATCGAGTTAAACTAAGTTGCCTATTTTGCTCATAGAATTCACATCTAATATGAGAAACGTTACTTGTTCATCTTCAATAAATGCTTAAGCTGATGTATACGTTACTGCTCAGAATTTTTTATACATTGCTATTGATCGCAAATGTGATGAGCTTTCTCCAATGGTCGATATCTTCCTAAGTTTTATTCGTCCAGAAATAAAAATTAGCAAGATATTAATCGTTGAGGAAAGTTCATCACACTTGCGATCAATAACAATGTATAAAAAATTCTGAACAGTAACGTATGCATCAGCTTGAGTATTTATCGAGGAAAAACGCGTTAAACGATCTATTTTTAACGCAGAAAGACGTGTTAAGCGGTCTTATTTTTAACGCAGAAAGACGCGTTAAACGATCCTTTCTTTAACGAAAGAAAACGAGTTAAATTTTCGCGCATTTAACGCGTTTTTAGGGTCAGAAAGGTAACATTAAATTTTGTTAAATCGTTAAATTTTTAACGAATTTTCACGTCACAAAACTTCGTTAAATTACAAAAAATTTTTACATGGGGCACTCTTCAACAACTTTATGACGCATTTAAACCAACAGAACAAACTCATTTTACTTATCTATCATATGGACCATTTAAAACAATTGATGAGTTTAAAGAATTTATAAATTTGAAAGAATTAACAAGTAGTGATACTGTTCTCTATAGTATTCTAGTTAACGATATTGCCGTTGGATTCATTTCATTTCTAAGAATTAATCAAGAACATGGTACAATTGAAATAGGACATGTAAATTTTAGTTCCCAATTATTACAGACGCGTTCAGCTACAGAAGCAAATTATTTGTTATTACAATATGCATTTGACATATTAGGCTACAGAAGAGTAGAATGGAAATGTACTGCATTGAATGCCAAATCTCGACGAGCAGCATTACGATTAGGTTTTCAGTATGAGGGTACATGGATTAAATCAGAAGTTTGTAAAGGTCGATCAAGAGATAATTCGTACTTTAGTATTGTTGATGATGAATGGGTACAGTTAAAACAAGAATTTCAACGTTGGTTGAATCCAATGAATTTCGATAGCAATGGACAACAATTAACCAAACTTAATGCAGCACAAATCAATCCACGTAGTAATCAGGGTTGCCAGATTGTCTGAAAAATAAGGACAGTGTCTGAATTTTGGACGCCTTTCTGATTTCCTTCTGATAGTCTGATTTTTTCTGATTTTGGCACTCTCGTCTGATTTTCCTGTTTTTGATAATTTTCCCTATTTTTCTCATGAATTCTGAACTTTTCGAGATCATATCAGAGCTTTTTTAGCGAAATTAATTCTTATCATAACCCAATACTATAATAGATTAATATTGCACCATCTTTTCTCTCTGCTGATGAATGGTAGTGTCGAAGTTATACAGTCATCTGTTGAATCTGAACTGAAGCTTATAATAAATTCATATTTTCGTTTTTCCCTATAGCCTTATTGTAGATTACACGAATAATCAATAAACTAACTATTACATGATGCTCAACTTCTTTTTCTGTCTAACTGTTGTACATAGTATCTACAACAGTTAGACAGGAGAAGAAAGGAACAAGCTCATATGTACGACATATGTTTTTGTTCTTTTCTTTTTCTCTTCAGCTGTTATACATATGTGCTTGTTCGTCTGACCGACCTTTCATTACTAGTGTCTTTTGTCTTAATTCTTCTTATTGTTCATTTTCTAAACAGACGAAGCAGCTTGTTCGTCGACTTGTTTAATTATCTCTCCTATATATGCACTTCGTGTTTTTCTAATAAAGGAGAAAAATATTAGTTTATTCACGGTGTTACTGTTACATATTTAACTCTTTCTGATGGACGATGTGAATATGAGCGACGATAATATTGAAGAAGAACCGATTGAAGTAGCATCATCAACAAAAGCATTAACAACAACGTCATCCGGTAAAGTACGAATAAAAAAAGGAATTTTTCGTACAGATTGGTTATCCATTAATGCATATTCGTCCTGGTTGCAAGAAATTAAACATGAACCAACGAAAGCTCGTTGTAAAGCTTGTCTTAAAACATTTTCCGTTCATTCTGATGGAAAATCAGCTGTTGAAAAACATATGATTAGTAATTTACATAAAAAGTCTATGAAATTATTCGAAAATAATTGTTCATTAGTGCAATTCATTACTCCAGAACATGAACTAGATAAAATTGCAGCAGTTGAATGTGTACTCGTGTTTCATGGAGTTAAACACGGTCATAGTTACAAGTCTCAGGCATGTACAGTTGATTTAATTCGAAATGTATTTGAATCATCATTATTGGCAAAGTCAATTTCATGTGGTAGAACTAAAGCACGATCAATTACATGTAACATACTTGGTCCTTATTTTACAAAAAGAGTTATTGATGATTTATTAAATTCACGATTCTATTCATTATCTATTGATGCATCAAACAAAGGAAATTGCAAAATGTTTCCATTTACAGTTCAATACTTTTCTGAAATAGGTGTTAGTCGAGGTAATTGTTTTTTGTCATTTGAAATATTTTCATATTATATCTAAACAAAGTATATTTTTTTATTTAGGACTAATTGAGTTTATCAGTGATCCAAATGAAGCTGCTGTTGATATTTTTAAAAATATATGTAAAATTATTGATGATTATAAATTAAAATTTGAAAATTTAACTAGTTATGGTGCCGATAACACCAATGTTAATTTTGGTAAATATCACTCGGTATTCAAATTATTAAAAGATAAAGTACCTCATCTTTTAAAAGGTAAATATAAACACTTATTGTATAATTTTTTAAATGCATCTGTATTCAAACTATAAATTTGAATTGTTGTATTTCAGGTAATTGTTATTGCCATGTGCTTCACAATGGAGTGAAAACTGCACATGGTGATTTACCGATTGATATTGAAACAATCTTATGTAAGTTATATTCTCACTTTTCAAGATCTGCAAAACGAATTTCAAACTTGAAGGAATATTTTGAATTTGTGCAAGTTGATTTTAACGTAAGTTATTTTATCAAAATTTGTACCAAAAATTAGGTGAATTATTTATAAAAATTTGAACTTTTTTAAGGTTTTATTAAAACACATAAATACAAGGTGGTTGAGTTTACTTCGATCAATTCAACGTTTACTTGAAACATTTGAACCAGTGAAATTATTTTTTTTAACTCAAGAAACACCATCAAATGTACTACGACTTTTAAAATCTTTCTTTGACAATGATGAAGGTCTTTGCATTTTACATTTTTTACAAAACGTTCTTTCTGATATTCAACAAGCTGAATTACAATTACAACGTTCATATACAACAGCAGTTGATCTTTATTTTATAATTACAAGTCTAATCAATAAACTACGCCAGAAACTATCCGATAAATATTATGGCAACAATACACGTTTAGTGTTAAATGATATAACAAAAATCGATTCAACAAGAAGTGAAGAAATAATGAAAGCATTTGATGTATTTATCAATACAGTAATCGGATATATTGAATCTTATTTTAATTATGATAGTGAATTTTATGAAAAATTATCTTTTTTTAATTCTCAGTCATTTAATTTACTAACTTGGAAAAATGTTATAGATGTTGTTGATTTAATTCACATAGATGATTTAGATATAGATCAATTATATAGTGAATTTTGTGATATCAAGTGCTTATATGATAATTTGAAAAAGAAAAGTATTAATTTAAGTGATCAAGTTAAATCCTATATCTCGAGTAAAACAAATGGTTTTTCGACAACGAGAATTAACCATCAAAATGTTGTATATGATGATAATGATGATGAAGAAATTATTTCATTATCAAACAAACAAACTGAAGATTTTATCAGATCAGATCAATTATGGGCATATTTATTAAACATCAATCCATATTCAAAACCAAATTTTCAAAAAGTTATTTGTTATATCTTTTCCATCCCATGTTCAAATTCATATGTAGAATCAATTTTCAGTCACACGAAACATGTGTGGACAGATTATCGTAATCGAATGGACATAGAATTAATCAATGCTGAACTAATAATTAGAATGAATGGCAATTATTCTTGTGAAGGATTCTATAAACATATATTATCACAAACATCTTTGTTAAAACAAATTCGAAAAAATGCAAAATATGAATAATAATATCGAAATGATGTTATATCAACTTTTGTTTCTTGGATTTCCTAATTAATATATACATTCTTTGCTTTTGTACTTTGTGAACTAGTTGAGTTTAGTGGAAAAATGCGACACTAAACATCTTTTATTATATTTTTTGTATTAATTAAACGATATATTCATTGTATTGTCTTTCTTTATAGTGAAACACTTTTGAAAAATAAACTGTAAGTCAATAAACAGAAATCCATCGGAATATTCTATGCTGGTATCTTCACATAATACCAATTCGTTTGCAAAAAACTACCTTTCTGATTAATTTCTGATTTTCCAAAAAAATTTTCTGATCGTTTTCTGAATTTGAAAAAAAAAATTCTGATTTTGAAAATTTTCATCTGGCAACCCTGGTAGTAATAAAAAAATGGATAACATCTAATCAGAGATGTCCATCGCGGCGCTGCCGCTGCCGCGGTGGCGGTGGCGGCGCGGCAGCGGCAGGTTTTTTAAAAAATCACCGCGGCAGCGGCGCGGTAGCGGCAGATTTTTTTAAAAGTCATCGCGGCAGCGGCGCGGTAGCGGCAGGTTTTTTAAAAAACCATCGCGGCAGCGGCAGGATTTTTCTTGGAGAACATTGAAAAACTGTATGAATTTAATAGAATCTCAGGATTTACAAATGAAACGCCCTGATATTGAATAAATCTGATGGACTAGTACCCATATCTCTGGTCAAATATAGTCACAGCAGTGAAATTAGAAACACTTTTTTGAAAACCGTCGCGGCAGCGGCGCGGTGGCGGCACGTTTATTTTATAATTCATCGCGGCAGCGTTTCTTTTATAAGTCATCGCGGTGCGGCAGCGTCGCGGCAACATTTGTTTATAAACCGTCGCGGCGCGGCAGCGGTGCGGCAGATTTTCAGCCGCGATGGACATCTCTGCATCTAATAGAATATAAATTACTGATTTTCATATCGTTTATGATTATATTTTGTTTTTTTGTTTTTTGATAGTGCAATTAGACATCGATACTAAACAAAAAGTTTAGTTTGATTTTCATAACAAGATTGATAGTTAAAATAAACAGTTATTGAAGTTATTATAAAGTCTTCACAGGATATGATAGACATGTGTATTTTTCTAAAGATGTTGATAGTAGTAAATGAATGAATTTTAAATGATCATAGTTACATTCATTATATGCCTGCTATGCTTCTCGATCAAACTCGAAAGCTTATAAAATGCGTGTATTTGCAGAAAATTTTCAGAAGCACGCATTTTGCTTGCAAAATATTTTTCAAATTGTTATATCTCATGCATGGCGATACAAACTATTTCAAATTTTTGCGATTGCTGCTCATAAATGCAAAGCAATAGCTCATGAGTAGATGTGTATCGCACACACATGAATGGCAATGCAATGTCTTGAAGCTTAAAACAACGCACGCGAAACTGCGAATAACCGTTACCTTTGTTAATAGTTGCGTGGGGCACTCTCACGTGTTTGTGTAAGATATATGATTCGCATATACCTGCAGGGATGACTATGTTTTTGCTAAAGTCTGTACGTCAGCGCAAAAAAAGTCATACTTACAAAAATTAATACCAAAGCATTTTTTATGTCATGATGTAGATTTGTATCATTTTATAGTGTCCATGAATTTAGTTTTTTTCTTCGGCTTGTATTTATTTATTTCTCATTAAAATGAAATCGCTCTTATATATCTACACTATATTGGCTGAAAAACCTTGTTCAATCTTTCGAATTCACCTACAGTTATCAGTAGTATTCATATTTACACTTCTGTAATAGTTATCAGATGATCATTATATCCTTCAGTTTTGATTGCATTTCTAATGTTAGTAGATGATCGAGCAATAAAGAAGTTCATTTTATAAAGCAACATATATGGGAGTGGCCAGTCAGTATGGTACTCCATTTTGATATACTCCTATTGTAAGGATAAAACATACTAATGTTAGGGTCATATAAGAGAGGATCCTAGATAACCCTGAATTGGCCCGAACAACATCAAGTTTTATCCGTACAATAGTAGAGAAAAGCTGCCAACTCACACGATAAGCTAGTAGCTGTTCTCAACTATTGTACGGATAAAACAGGATGTTGTTCGGGCCAATTCAGGGTTATCTAGGATCCTCTCTTATATGACCCGAACAATAGTATGTTTTATCCATACAATAGGAGTGTATCAAAATGGGGTACCATACTGACTGGCCACTCTCATATATATATTTACTGCATACGCTTTGCTTTTTGATCATTCTAAAATTTCATGCATGTAAACGTGAATATAGTTTACTCTGTGATGCGTTCTCATGCATATTATGCCATAATGATTCATGTATGCACATACATTTCATAAGCTTTCTTGTTTACATAGGTTATTACATATATAGTCCATCCGAATTGATTAGTAAGAAATAGGAAATGTCTTTTTAAAACTTAGATGCATACTACTATGATGAATGTTTCTTTTACATTGTTTTATTTGTTAGTTATCATTAGAAGATTGTCCTTAGATCCTCATGCTAATAGCTCGCATTTAAAGAATAAAAAGATGAAAAAGAAACCAAATACGATTGAAGATATATGAACGAGAATATATTTTGAAGTGTAAATAAAATTGTATTTTTATGTTAGAACCTTTATTTTAATGATGATTTTTGCAAACAGTTCTCTCAAAAATCGATTTCCTATCGATAGCATTTATTTACAATCATCATTTTTTTATTAATAAAATTTATAATGATTTTTTGAAACATAGCCTAGTCTTAATGACTGAGTGATGTTTCAATT
>CAJNOP010000099.1:628703-643604 GCA_905250075.1 Rotaria sp. Silwood1 | reverse complement strand
TTTTTTGAAACATAGCCTAGTCTTAATGACTGAGTGATGTTTCAATTGATGATTGTATATAAAAACAAAACCATTAATAATACTCATCAAATAAAGTTCTCCAATAATGATTGAAAGTGGAAAAATGAGAAGATGAAGTTTGACTATCAATATTAAACATGATATTGTATAAACAGAAAAAATATGAAAATTATATGTAATAATAAACGAGTATCTCGACGGGTTTTCTTTGTTAATCTTTTTCAATTATTTTGATTTGCCTTACGTTTAATATTTGCTGTAGTTTGATGCGAAGACGATCGAAGATATAACAAAGATGAAAATTTAAAGTAACATTGACAAGTAAAGGTAATACCACAGCCATAATTTCATGTATAAATTGTCATTAGAGAAACGCCGGTACAATACGATAATGACAAAGATTATTAGAAAATTACTCGAAGCTTGTCTGAAAACACAAATTATTGATTGTGAAAGGTACATAGAGCTCTTGTTGTTTTTTACTCAAAAAAGATATCTATCCTCGATAGGATTGATTTATATTTTTCGGAATCGAACTGAGTCAATACTTATGATTAACCCTTTCCCATGCCCCCTATCTACCCTGTCAAGTATCGATTTAGACCAGCTACATTCAAATCAGAGATCAAAACTGAATCGATTAGAATCACATGTAACTCTCTTTATTTGACTCAGCACTAATATCTGCATTAAGTGTTAGACATGAGTAATAATACTTATTTCAATGTAGAGCTCATGTTCTCTGTATCTTGTGCCTTTGCAAATAATATCGGTCTCTTGGTGTGAGAAATCTAATATGTTAACTATTGTTTCTATTATATTTTAAAACTGTCAATTTCTATGAATTCCTTATAAGATGGATAATTTTAGAGGAAGCACAGCCGTGTGCATTAGTTTTCATGACTAGTTCTCTTTCCACATTCCTAGTAGGGCTTTGCAGTTTTATGCAGTATTTACAGCTGCCAATGTTTTGCACCTTTTTTTAGTTGGCCATGAATAGAGATCTATTATTCGTATGACGAATGTTTGCTTCTTGGATTATATAGTCAGCAGTACAGGTATAAGTAATTATGGGTTTGAAGACTTTTTACTCTACTGTATACTCTGATTCACTAATTGATATGACAAACGGACTTTGTAAAACTTCACTGAAAAGAGACATATCACGGTTTTTCGTATATAACACATTCTATAGAAGAAATTTAAATGAAATGTTATTGTTGGGTGTGGGTGTGAGGTGTGGGTGAAATGAATACCAACACCAACACCCACACCCAAAAATGGTCGATTCGATGTCTTTTGACGACAATTTCTTTTCTTTCATTCGGACAATAATTTATATTAAATACATAGTTTTGTAGAGCATCTTCTGCTCTATCTATTGGTATAACTTGATAAAGAATTCCATAACATTTTTGTGATCGAAAATTTTATAAATGAATACGAAGCAAATCTCGTGAACTTAGAGAAAGTAATATAGAGGATCGAAAGAGTTGGGTCGGCAAAATATTAGAAGACATCATTCAACATTTGTAAAAATTTGGTTTTCTGCCTAACTTTTAATGCTCTTTCAAACTAGCTATCTAATTTGAAAAACTAAATTTTTTCGGCAACTTACCCCTATCATTTTGGGTGGTGGTCTCGCGGACGCTCTCTTAAGTCGTCCCTTTGAAAAAGTGATCGGGATATGTCAGAAATTAGCGCCACTAAGTGCATAAGTATATTCGCCATTTGATATTGCTAGGTTTTTTTTCTCGATTTGTCGGTAGACTAATAGGCAAATAATCGACATAACAAGCTGAGGAGCCTGGTTGAATACAATGATTGGTTGACAAGTAATGATAGTGACATCTACAAAAATTCATCCATCGTTATTATAAATTTAGAATGCAGTTGCAATTTTACTTATATAGTACATAAATTGTTATGATTTTCACTGAAATCATTAGAACATTGTACTAAAATTCACTAAGAGAAGGGTCGTTTCGTGGCTACGTGTACTTCCGACATGATCTCTATTTTATAGTTAATGTAGCATTCAGACAAATGAAATTGTATGAAAAACTGATCAAAATGGAAAGAATTCCAGAAAAATAGATTGAAGGATTTGTTTAAGAGAACTGACCTTAGTAGAACGGAACATCAAAGTGAAAACGTATTTTTGTGAAATACTCGCACAATTAATATCTTAGTCGTGATAAAATCCTGTAACTGATAACATGAAGGCTTTTGAATCATCCTTCATAGTAGAAAACATAGAGAAATCAAACATGATTCGTGTAGTTTTTTCGATTTCGTTTCTAACAATCATACATCGTCTTCTTTCAGGCAACGCATGCAAAAATAGAGAGGATGGAGAATTGGTCCCGCCCTATCACTCCATTTCGTACACGACCAAGCGAATCAACGAGTAACCAAATTGTACCAAATATCAATTTGGAAGGCGTGTCGGCAATCGAGACGGTAAGTCGTTTGCACATGCTCACCTAACATTATATTTATTCAGCTATACTTTTAATAGATAGCTACTGCTCGTTTAGCAAAAAAACAAGAGCTGAAAAATACGAATAAAGCGGATGGTATTAATGTGAATATTCTGCTAGTAGAATTTTACAATGTGGTAATTTATTTCGTATAACATAGAATATCGACTGGATTTTTGAAAACTCATCTTCCAAAACAGACTACCTTAATGATGAAGACAGAGAAGATACAACAACAAACTCCTCTGAAATATCGATGAATGCAACTTGTGTAAGTTATCTTCTTATGTGACTATAGATATATACACGTAGAAAAATTTTATGAAACTGTTTCTTGTCCAAGAAGCAATGACTTTGATCGACAAATTTTGTTTCACCAATAAATATTAATATGGATTATTTTATACATTTAGTTAGTCATTGAATGAAGTCTTTTCCATGTCTATCAAAAAATAAAGTTATATTCATTATTAGCAACCTCAAAGCTTTTAAACAACTAGTGAGATGATTGCTCTTTTTTACTTTTATGTGTCGAAAATATGCTTGTTTGTTTTATAGGCTGAATTATTTAATAGAAATAGATCAATCCTATAGTGTAGCGCGTCTCTATTTGCTAATAAACACTTTCTCTTTAATAGAAAGAAGTTTTATTTTTGTTCTTTATATTTTATTTTTAACATATACTTCATTCTCATCTTAAGCAAGCACTAGAAATTTTGTTTTTAACCTGTTCTTTGATAAAAAAAAAATGAAACTACGCACGTGCACATTAGAAAAACAATACTGAATACTTACATAAAAAAAATAAACTATTATCATTCAGTAAAGCAAAGAAAGGCCAAAATCAACACGAACTTCTTTATCGACAATTTCTTATTTAAGAATCATGCAACTAAAGATTTTCATTGATAAAAAATATCATTTGTTGCATTGAGTTCCTAATGAAAATATGAGTTAGAAACAATTATAATCCAAAAAGTATCTATTTTTAATTTTTGAAAGAACTCTTACATTTATTCAGTGTGCTTATTCGTCATATTTCAGTAAAAATTTAAGATTTATGAAAAATAATTTGCTACTTAATTTCTCATGCCAATAGAAATACTAACAATGGCTACCAATTAAGAGGTCGATAGAATAAATGAGATGCTAAGTAAATGAAAAAAATTCGAAAAATCAGTAAATTTATTGAGTGGTCAGTAAAGCAATCATTGATCGGTAAACAAATGAAATGACCAGTTACAGTGCGGTGCATACTTATAAGACCACTAGTTTTTGAGCTTAAGATAATCAGGCAAAGTTTAGTCTTTAAAATTAGAGGTATTATCGCATCACTATCTAATTGGTAAATTTCTAGGGATTTATTGCTTCTTTTTCATTAGTTTTGGAATTTTCATAAATTTTAATGGTGCATATATATAAGAGCACGTCAAAAGAAAAATAAAAGATGAAACAAAAAGGACGATCAGTATTTTTTTCTTGGTTCCATTTAGCTTAATAACTTCAAATATTCTTTTCTGGCATTGATTTGATCAGAGTCCGAACATGATCGAATGCTTATTCCGTCCCATTTCACTATAGCAGCTTTTAACTGCTCTTTTGTTCTGAGTTGTTTTCCTTCGACATAGATCTTCCTTGCTAGTATTCCCCAGAAGTTTTCAATAGGATTTAAATCAGATGATAATGATGGCCAGGATAAAACATTGATTTTTTGCCACTTGAACCAAGTGAGACTGACCTTAGACCGATGGACAGGCGCATTATCTTGTTGAAAAATCTAATCAGTCCCACCAATACTATTACCAATATCAACTAAATGAGTTTTTAGTACCTCTCGAATTCCATTCGAATCCATCCGTCCGTCTACGAAACATATTGAACTTTTACCACCACAAACAAAGATGCCCAAATCATTACACTTCCATTACTTCGAGTAGAAGTTGAAAAAATGTCTTCGTCTTTGCGAACATCATGCCATTTATAAGAAAAACCATCAGAACCATCTGAATTGAAATTTTTTTCATCAGACCATATGACTTTGTTCCACTCTTCATTCCAGGTCATATGATCTTTCGTCCACTTTAATCTTAAATCTCTGTGCGACTTTGTTAAAGGTGGAGAATGTTTCTTTTTCATTTTTTTAAGATGCTTGACCTTTTTATAGCTTGATTGATTGTCCATCTGGTCAGTTTTAGGCTTAAATCTTGAATAATTTTTGCAGAAGATATTGATTTGTTGCTAGCAGTTCTCAAAATAAGTCGTTTCGTGCGCTCGTCAACTTTTCGTCTACGACCAGTTCGTTTCCTCTAGCCGTATTTGAGCGGGCCTTTCAGAAAATTCGTTATCACGGTTATGAATCGATTGATTTTCCTTGCGATTTCCCGATACGAACAGTTTTCCTTGTGCAAGTCAAGAATACATCTTTTCTCATCTTCGGTGAGTTGTATTACATTGGGCATTTCTTTATTCACATCTAAATGTTGATTTAATACGTTTGTTTACACAAAAAGTCGCTTAGAATAAAAGTGTTGTGGGAAACATGCCACGTGGTCTTATATTTATGCACCAAAGAAATTCACATAAGTCTATATATACATGAAAGTCAAGCAATATGCGCGTGAAAATCTTATACATATGTCCTTGTCCTTCACTTGTACTAACTGACTAAGTATCACATTCGTTTGATTTATCTTATTAGTAAAACAAACGGTCTTATAATTATGCACCGCACTGTATTAATGAAACTGATTCGTAATTAAATTAAATGGTCAGTGGATAAAATTTTTTTGCAGCAAATAAAATTAAGAGGGAACTGTAAAAATTGAAATGTGTCATAGTATCATTCATCTCAATTTCTTTCTTCTTTTTTTTACTATGTCAGCAGAAAATACGTATGGCACGTTATCTGCTTTCGTTCTGTGGCTTTGATATCTGTCTAAAAGTACACTTGTTCCTTTTCTATTTGGAATTTTCCTCGTTTAATTCAGCAATCGAATTTTCCCTTTGTTGGCTTTTTTCTATAACATGATCGGATATTGCCACATCCAAATGCTATGTCATAACTATATAAAGTCGCGAGTTTTTGTAATAAACCATCATCATGTAGAAAATAAAATAATAGACTCACTAATGAAAACAATAAAAGTCGCTCAATATGACAGCGATACATCATCGGATGAAGAAATTATTGAAAAACACCTTGCAAAAACTGAAAATAAAGAAGTTGGGTGCGCATATTCTTATCAATCAAACGACTCATCCAGGCCCATTACAGACGCACATCCATGAATTTCTTACCTAATGTCTCAGCAAGGTTCTGGCTATTCTTTTTTGTGTGACCTTCTATATAGATGTCTATTTCTTGAACCAAAGTCTACTTTATACTGATGACAGACATTTTTCTACTGATCAAAAGAATATTTTTTACTCACCGAATTTCTCTTGTTTTCCTACCAGTAGCTATATTTTTCTATTGCCACTTACACAACTAACTGACCACTTCATAATTATTAACTGATATCTTTAAAACTGACCAAGCAATATATATATTGATACATTTAATATTTTTGTTTACTGACCGTTTCATTTATTTTACCGATCAAATATTATATTCTCAATAACAATCAATCAAATAACTAATCGTCGTAGTCAGACTCCTTACTATTAGTCGTACATAATCGAGTTACATCCTCGGGCTCACAATTTAAGAAAACATAGTTGATTGAAATGAAGAAAAGAAACAAAAAAAACTCAAACACGTATGTACACGCAATTCGATAGTAACTGATTAGGAAAGCTTAATAGCACGGCTTATTTACACAAGTGAAATATGAAAACCACATATTTCTCAAAAGGAAAAATACCCAAGTGAAACACACACGAGGGTAAACTGCCGTTTTGTTTTATTTTACGTCTATTTTGTATGCACCGTATTACGGTTGTTTTTCATCGTGTCCTTAACGACTGTAAACGGTCGGATACTCTATTTTCGAACCGTACTACGACCGTTATTAGCCGTTTATGACATGGCGAAATACGGTCGTAATACCGCGCATATACCAAAAAGGCAATTGACAGCGATTTACGATCGAAAACAGTATAAAACAGTAGTATATGTTATCAAATACGGCTGTAAATGGTCGTATCTCATCGTCGTAATGTTCGTTCTGGGTAAAACCTTAAGCAGTGAGACCTTGATAGATTGGGGCAAGCGCAAGTTGGTACATGTCGAGTTCAAAGTTGCACTTGTTTATTTTGAACATATATTAGAATTTTCGAAAAAATAAGTGCATCAAATAAGATTATTATCAGAAGATTCTAGAAAATGTTGAATATCTTAGATAAATTTCCTCGCAGTACTGACTTTCGAGGAAAAAAGGAAACATATGTAAACTTGGGTGAACAGATTTCTTTTTCTATCTCCGACGCTAGATTACTAGCAAGATAGTCTTGTTACGTAGTTTTATACTCAAAAATGACACCAAACTAGTATGCTAGTTTTGTGTCTCCTTCAATCGAAGAATGACGAATTGGTTGAAGACGAATAAAATATGGACAACTCCTCATTGTGGACTGTGAACTAGGCAACTGCGGGACCAAGTTTTTTTGTTCCCGGTCCCGCTTTTTTATAGCACAAATTAAGAAAATTTTTAGGAATTCAACGACTATGTCGCACTTGCACATAAGTGTTCACCATGTGATGCATATATTTTGGATTCTGCTGTTATAAATCGTCGAAACAGTCTATTATATCTATCTATGTATGTATATTATAAACTTGTTCGTTTTAATAGATACTTGACAATATCGGTATTTGATTCTTTTTACGAAATAATAAAATAATTATTGATCATCAATCAACTTGAAAAGACGATTCAATCCTGTTTTTCATTAAAAAAAACTTTTCAGGGATCAGTGAAGAAATAGTGTTATTTTCGGTCCCGACATTGGTCTCTCGGGACCAATTCCGGGACCAGTTTGCAGTTTCCCACTGTGAACACTTTTTTTGGTTTCTTCTGAAGCAAAAGAATTCTTCATAGTGAACACTTTTGCAAGTTCATTAGAGTTTTTTTCATACAGTTAAAACTGAGTGTGTATGTACATATTGATTTTATCAGCATGACGAGTAAAAGGATCTCTACAGAGTAGAATGTTTAAAAAATACGAAAGAAAATAGAATGAATTACGAAAATAGGCAAAAATTGTTTATCACTTTCTCTAACTATTTATGAATTGACATGTACTGTCGATCTGACATAAGATATGACTTATCGAAAATGATTATAGTGATCTCTATATTGAAACCTTCAATGTTCGATGAAATTGAAAGTATTGAAGACATTACGGACGAGGAGAGAACAGAGTAGATATCTCGAAAACCACGTGAAGTTCCCAGTATGCCATGAAAAATAATGTTCATTTGCATCGAAAAGATAGCCTGAATCCAGTAGACTAATTATCTAGCTTAACTCGGAGATGACCGATCTTAATCCAAAAAGCACCTGGCGAAAGTTGTGTAAGTGGTTTCTTCAGGCCAGATTGAGAATTCAAAAAATATTTTTTTTAAAGTAAGCTCTACACGAAAATTAATTCTTTGAAAAACAATTAGAAAAATAGTTCTGATGAAATAAATTGTACAAGCAGTTAATAAATTATTACATAAAACACGTTAATAAGTGCATGTTTGACTACATTGAAAAAATTGAAAATCTCTCAAAAGTGGACACTTCGGCAAGGTCCCGTGGCTGTCCACTATAGAGAGATTTTGGTGTATTTATCAACTGATCAAAGTAAGAATCAGTACTTTATTCAATTTTTTCTTACAGGATCATCTCTTTAAACATAAGGAATCATCGAAAAAGTCCATGGTAAGTTGATTCATATTGGCATCTGCTGCTCTATGACGAGTCATATCTAGGATCTGAGCAACACAATGCCAGCTGTGTCTCTAAGGAATTCGATCGATTTCACACGAAGTTTGAACAATGCTCAAAAACCCCTTTCTGCTAGCTTTGAGTAAGAGAAATATGTATAGCAAAAGTTTTGACAACTAACTCATAATAAAATATTAATTTTAGAAACTCAAAATGTTCTATGGCAGAAGGAACTCGATTGCCAACTCAATTTTATAAAATTTTGAAGAATAAAGAATGCACAAAGATGTTTCGAAAACATGAATTTGACCAAAATCTTAAATATGCATTAGTAGAACAATTTTCTATAAATGTTCAAATAATGGAAGGTAGTAATGATTCCAATGATGAGAACGTGGCCTATACTATTATAATCTCCGGTTCTCAAATGTTGCAAGTAACACGAGCTTACGATGCACTCGAAATGTTGCTCACATCGTGCTTTCAAAAGAAAATCTTCAACAAAGATATAGGTACTATCCCTTTGAAATATTTGTATTTTTGATATTTTTTCATAAATATTTGCTAGGCTTTTGGGTTTGTAAACCACAAGCTATTCATATTATTCAAACCTATGCCGATCAGGAGAACATTATATGCTACTGTGAAACATCTGAAAGTACTGGACTGACCATTTATTATTTTAATGCATTGATGACTTCTCTAACGTCTTTGTGCACTACAGAAACAGTTATTACTGACATGATTCATAAAAAGTGTATGTTAGCGACTATAATGGTTTCGAAAGACTTTGATGATGCAGAAACCAATAAGTACTTGCAGAAGCTCGAAGAATTCGCTGCGCAACCTTTTTATCAAGATGCTATACTATTAATCAGACAAACAGACCACGTATTAGTTTTTGGTTTAGCCAATGTGGTGAAAGATGTCACGAATGAATATAAGAAAATAAAACAAATGTATTGTGTAGTTCAAGGAAAACATGACTTGAAACATTACCAAGTATGTCTTAATAATGAAACGAAATCCTTCAAACGAGCTCAGGTTAAATAAGGATGTAATATAACAGAACATTTATTATTGAGAAGGGTTGAGCACTGTCCACAATTATCAATTTTAAAGTGCAGTTTTAATTTTAATAGGTGGTCGAAGTATTATATGATGAGTAACAAGTAGAGTGTTGTGCATCTGAATCTATGAAACATTGATCGACAGCTCTCTAGTTTCAAGACCTTTAGAATTCATGAAAAAAATAATAATAATCTATATTATATCTGCTTGTACCACTTTTCTCACTTTTATGTGCTTCCAATCTAAACTCTTACACATGGATAAACAAAACAGATATATAGATATAACATTCTAAAAGAATCATTACTGATTGGGTAAAGGGTTAATGTTTCCTGGTATTGGTCTACTTAGAAGACTAATGATTTTCATGTTTTGTTATAAGACAAGAAAAAAAATGATAATTAAAATTCCGTTTAAATTCATTCTTTCTCATGTATAAAACAGCGTGTCAATTATCGGTGCAATGGATAATTGATAATGTCTTGCTCGTTAATTTAACTAAGTTTTGATGGGTATTCTCTTTTGTTTCATTTAAATTTTAAATAGAAATGACCCTTGAAAATCTTTTCGGATTCTTTAGGTATTTTTGAGTTTTGCATCTGGTAACCATGATGCGTAACATAAAAGATAAGAAGCAAGAACAAGGCGCGGGATATCACAAATATAAAGCCTAATAAGAATGAGAGTAGTGAGGAAAGAGAAGAGACTATTTGAAGATTCCATTGAACTTCAGAGAACGAAACAAGAAGAAGAAATACGGCATTGAATTTGAATTTGAAGATGTTTTTCTTGATAACTTCATAACACTAAAAAATTCATATGCAGTCAAGCAAATTTTAAATCATACTCTGATTCTTTTTTTGCTTTTCTTTTGGCTTGTGAATAAATCGGATGATAATTTTGTTCGATACACATATTGATAGAGTGTAACGACGACCTAGGAAAATTTTTTAGGCCAGTGGACATACTTCATTTGTATACTAAAAACGATGAACGGAATGGGAAAAAAATCTTTTGATTCTACAAAGTATTGATAACGTCGAAAAACAACGACATCAAGTACCTTTAATATAATATCTAACACTGTAAAATCTTAAGTCTGACGCAGATGTTTTTAAGTCGGTTTTTGATATCTTCACTGATAACATTTATTTTTCACACACAAATTTGGAAATTAAGATGATAATGATAGACATGCATATATATGTTCACCTGTTATTCCAAAACTGAATGGTAAATGAACAGACAAAAGACATAATGACACAAGTATATATATATACAATACAAACAATTTCATTTTAGTGTAGAATATTGCGTGTAATTAGTAGTACAAAAAATTCAGCTTCATCGACAGTTAAGTTTTTGGTGTCAGCTGAAGTTATCAACCTGAGGAAATCTAATGTACGCAGCACAGCCATTCACATTGATTTATTTCTGCGTTTGATTGATGGTAACAAATCTCAAAGTTGCAGCGATTGAATTATACTCTTTTGGTACTATAAAGTTAATATAAATATTTTTTTCTATATCAAATTAGAAACATAGATGTAACTATACAACTAAATATCTCATAGATGCTTGATACATTAGTAAAAGAAATCAGTTAGACTCAGGATGAGACGAGACAACGATGGAGGGACACATGTGACGTAAGGATCGAGGGGAATAAAAGAGCAGAATATCTTCTTCTCTCAGGATTTTGGTATACTCTTGCAGATTACTCTATTCGTTGATAGTCGTTCGAGTTCGCTCTTTCGAATAAAACAGATCTAGTTATTAAAAATAATGGGATAGTCAAGAGACGGCAAAGCGCAACTGTACTCGACCGCCAGTCGTTTACTAAAAAGGAAAATACGCCACATAAGTCGCACCTAGTTCTTAAATTGTAATCTATTCTATCACAAATTATACAAAAATTTGATTAAATTTGAAGTTTCTGTATATGATGAAAAGTCAATTATAAGTGTGTGAATTAAATTGGTAATTATTAGACTTCTAACTCATTAGAGATTTAATCTTTTTTACACAAGTATCTCAAAAAAAAATTATATTTAGTACAATGAAATGGGTGAGAGCAGTCTCACGTAAAAAGATTGTGGAATACTCGATTGGATGATTTGTGAACTTCAGTGGTAGCATATGATTGCCAAGGATTTATAAGTATTTTTACTGATTTTGAAAAACATATGCACCGAATCCTGGTTATACCATTAGTGAAAGATATAATGCTCCCATCATGACACATGTGTCAATTTTATCATTGAAAATATATTGTTTTAGATCGAGTTTTTGCTTTGCGTTCATCAAAATACATTGAAACAATTAGAAGAGCAACATGAAGATATAAGAATATTTGAGTACATTAAAGATGGATATTTTATTAGTCCCAACAAGTTTCATGACAGCATTAAAGAGTTCCTACAAAATCTTGCTGCGAATTGTCAACGAACACAATTTACTATCGAAGATATTTGCTTTAGTTCCATAGCTGCAGCTGAAGAACAACAGCTCATTGAGATAGCCTTAGCTCACAATTGTCTCGTACAAACGAAAATTGGCTCAACGAATACAAGTTATACAGTTCCAGTTTCATGCTTAAGTAAAGATGATGCAGAAGTTATTCCGGCTGCTATGTCGATTGATATTCGAATTGGTGATCTTGCAACACAAACAGTCGACATGGTTGTTGTTTGTTCAACGTCACAGAATCTTATGAATGATATCTGTAAAAAGGCTGGCAAGCCTGTAGCAGACGAAGTGAATGCAGCTACTCAAATGGGCAAAATTATGAGTGAAGGTTATGAAACAGTAGGTGGAAAATTATTTTGCCAGAAACTCTTTTTTCTACCTTGGACAACGAAAAAACTCGATGATATAACTTTACGTCGGTCAATACAAAAGTTTTTTCAAACTGCTATTCATTATGCAGTAAATACAGGGAGAACTTCTCTAGCATTTCCTGCTCTTGGTTGTGGCGAATTGAATTACGATCCTTCTACGATAGCTGAAATAATACTTGATGAAACTCAGATATATGCAAATTATAATCTACAAATATTGATCGTACTTCTTCCGGAGAAGACTGAAAATTATAAAGCATTTTGTTTCAAATTAGCTGAATTACGACAAAAAAAGTCAGTCAATAATCCGACAAATTTCATATATCCACACTCAAGTAAGCATTTTCTAATATCCATTCTATTAGATCATTCAATCAAATACCTTCTCTTCGACTATAGCCGTTCAAATGACATTAACAGGATTAGAACAAGACATAAAAGAATCTTGGAAACTTATCCAAAACCATGTCAATAAATGTGTTCTCACAGTAGAATGTGATGAATTTCCATTCTATACTTGGAATCAGAAAACGATTGATTCTTTCTATAAATTTTGTTTGGAAAGACAAATTCTACCTGAAGTTAATCGATCAAATGACAAATTAAAACTTTTAGGACCGAAAGAAGAAGTCAAGGAAGCACAAATAGAATTTTATCGATTGAAAAGTGTTAAAGCTGAAGAAGCACGCATTGCATCTTATGCTCGAGTTGCCGTCTGGTTATTCGAAATAGAAAATAATACTTTTGAAAAATATTCACTGAAATTAAATGCATTGTTTGAAACGGCACTCGAGCATAACAACGAAGTGGTTTGTATTTACTAGTCAATTACTGATCAAAAATTCATATTCTATTCTATAGGTAAATTTTAGAAACGATAACAATGAAGATTGTAAAATAAAATTGAAAGAAAAAATTGAGATATGCGGAAATCGACAGCGTCGAGTTATTCGAAGAGATTTTCAGATACCACATAATTGGACGGCTCAGTCCGATAATGTTCTACGTTGTGTATTAGATTCGAAAGACGAAGAATATACAAAAGTAATAGAGCAATTCAATCAGAAGATGTCGGGAAAATACATCGAAATTCAAATAGAACGCATTCAAAATCAAAGATGGTACATGGCCTATAGAGCTTTCCGACATTTTTCACAACAGAAGGACACTGAAAGATTACTCTTTCATGGGTGCCCAGAATCATCAGCTGATATGATTATCCATACTTGTTTTAATCGATCTTTTGCCGGTGTGAACGGTAAGTAAATCAAATTCCTTCTGTTATATATCTAAACTAATTAGTTTGCAGGAGTTGCACACGGAGTTGGTGTATATTTTTCAACCGATGCTTCATACAGTCACGGCTACACCTCTGTGAGTCCAACGACTCATCGACGTTGTATGTTTTTGGCAAAAGTACTTGTCGGTAAAGCTGCATCAGGCAACAGCAAAATGAGGACTCCACCAGCTGGTTATGATTCGACAACAGATAACAATCATATCTTTGTGACTTATCATGATGATCAAGCATATGCTGCATATCTCATCACATACAAAAGTCCTGGTAATTGAATCCTACAATAGCTAAAATTCTTTTGTATTCATCAGAGAAAATTAATCCAGATAAATAGAATAAATTCACGACTGAATTATTTATTGGAAATATTTTATAACATTGTAAAATTAATATGAGTTGTGAGCGTAGTTATTTTTCGTTCTAAGTAGTTTATATACACACTGACAATATTAACAACACTCTTATAAATAAAACAAAATAAAAAGAAAAGCATTTTGATACATTGCTAAACGTTTCAATGCGTTTCCAAAAGAAATCATGTTTCCGTAAAACGAAGCTAAAAAACAAGCGTTTTGACACATGACAAATAAACGCATATAAATACATAGGAACTAAAGACAATGAAACGTTATTTTCAAGTTGTGTTCTAATTTGAAGAGATGCGTATTGTCGTTGAAAAAAATATGCATTCTAATGCACTGGATATATAAAGAATGCATATCATATTTAAATAATGTTTTGTAACGCAGCATTTACTTGTTTGTAAAAGTTTGTATTAGAACGGTATTTCAGACAATTTATTTTTCACGGGTAGGCTAACAATCCATGTATAGGGTATTTCAAGAGACCACACAGCTAAGGAGATACTTTCTATACTAAGACGTAGAAGTTGATTTGCAAACCAGAGTGAGGATATCGAGTGTGGATGCCCAATTGGCACTTTTAAACACGTGTGCACAATAACAAAGCTAAAGCCACATCCAACAGCCACACCTGTCGAACAGAGTTCTGTGCTGAAACAGAAAATAATAGGGAAATATTTCATCTAAAAGTAACGCAGACAAAAGATGGGAGGGTGTGGGTGTGGAGTGTGTGGGGTGTGGATGGATGTGGGTGTCGGGTGTGGGTGAGTGTGGGTGTGGGGTGTGGGTGGGTGTGGGTGTGGGTGTGGGTGTGGGGTGTGGAGTGTGGGTGTGTATGTAGGTGGCTGTGTGGGTGTGGTTACGTTCTCATTACATACACCACCCACACTCACACCCATACCCACACCCACCACACCCACACCCCACACCCACACCCACCCACACCCCACACCC
>CAJNOP010000099.1:500125-628603 GCA_905250075.1 Rotaria sp. Silwood1 | reverse complement strand
TTGCTTCAATGTTTTCAATTCTCTTCATCATGTTTCTTAGTTCGTGCATAGACTGTAATTATTTATCAAATATCTTCTCTTTTAATGATGGTTTGAGACCAGCTTTGATGTTTAACATTTTTCTCTCTCCATCATGGAATGATTTACTTGAAAAAAAAGTTTTGCTACAGCATAGATAAATTGAAGACTGGTTTCCTTGGGTTGTTATTTTCGTTTTAGAAGATGGAAAAATTCCTGATTTTTATGTAAGTTATGATTGAAATCGATGTTGAATTTTCATTTTAAGCGTTGGCGATGATAAGAGTCGATGATTATTTTATCCGAACCAGTTTTTGGCGTCATTTGGTGGTAATTCATTATGTATTGTGAGTGTACACTTCAAGAAAAGACATTTATTCACACTAAAAAGGATGTGTGAGTGTGGGTGTTACAGTCATATGTTTATTCCTGACTCATCGGCATCTGTTTATTCATTCTTTGACGCTTATCCCTTCTATATATGCTCTCTCTCTTGTCGCTTACGTGGTTCTGTCTGTTCTGTTCTGTTGTTGTTCTCGCGTCGATATCTCGAAATAAACGAACATCGAGAAGGTACACGGAATCCTCTAATAGTGGGTGTGGGTGGGAAGAATAAGAACATCCACACTCACACTCTTTTATATCATCATTGTTCTTTCAATTCAATTGAATATGATGTTCTATTTTTAAGGGCCAATCTTTTGATTCTTTCAAACAGAAATCATCAGCCACCTCCTGAGCTTCTCTACATTGTTGCTCACACATTCGTTATTCGTGTCCTTCCAGCTTGCCTCAAACTATGAGATATTACAATGCTGTGGCACTTTTACATTCCTTATCATGCTCAAGTATTTTAACTCTTTTTCAACTCTTACCATTCATCAATTGACTACATTCTAATTTTACATTCGATATTTCAAAGTCGATTTCTTTGAATGAATAATTCCGTAGATTATTTCTAGAAAAAGGAAAAAGAAGCGAATAAGAAGCACCATTACTTCCTCTACACTTATGTCGCGTCAGTGATATATACTATTTCACTCAATTTCTTCTTTTTCGTATAAAAGCATAGTAACTAAAAATCTATAGAGTTTCATACGTTCATATACATTTATTTTTCCTTTCAGATTAAAATTCATTGTCAAACATACATGTATAAGATTTAGTAACAATAGATTAACAGTAAATCATCTACAAGGGCGATATGGAAGCTAGAACGTATCTTGCGTTCATTGAATCATGTATATTCTTGTTTTTTTAACAGTAGCATTTGATAATAGCTAAAAATTGTACGACAATCGTTGAACACAAAAATTTTAATCGTATTGAAGCCAGACGAAAAGTGAGCTCAAAAATATTGCTAAGAATTTATATAAAATAGAAATTTATTCTTGATTATGTTTGCGTCTTCCGATATGTTCACTCGTCGGACCAATCAGCTGCCTATTCCATTGTATTGTAAAGATGATCTGTTGTTATATCACTATCAAATTCTTGCTTCCAAATTTCATCCGTTTTATCACATGATTTTTTCATATTGCTATCATCAATTATTGGCCATGGATCATGAAAAATAACATAGCCAACAAGACGAACACAATCAGCTGCATAGTTTAATGGTTCTTGCATATGAGCATGCCACATAATATCAATCTAAAAACACATAACAATTTAACGAAGTAATGGTTCTTCTTCTTTTATTAAGAGAAGTATTTTACCGCATATGTTGGAGGTACAAAACCATTACCATCTTTCAGTGGATATTTAACTGCCATGTATAAAAATCGTTCATAAGATTTTTTCAATCTTTTCATTGCTCCTGGTCCAAGATTGATTCCTGTTGATAGTGGCGAATAATAAGATCCATCAGACATCTTTTGTAGTGCATCCGTCATGAATTTTTTACACATATCAAGCCATTTCATATCCAAATTGATATCACCTTCTGTAAATGAAAAAGGATTTTCATAATCTTTAGGTGATTCCAACGAAAATTCGAAATTTGTTTTATCCCAATAAGAATAATTCGTTAATTCATTAATATGCGAATCGAAAATATAATGAAAAACATTAGATGGAACTTGATTTAGGTGACAGATTGATGATAATGGACAATATTGTTCACCAAATCTTTGTTCATATAATTGGCAAGTATCTCGAAATGCTTGTTCTTTCAAAAACTCTTCAATATCATTAGCTAACAACTTATGATCAATAATTCGACGAAATAAACGAATACAATCAGCTTGATAGATTTCAGGTCGAAGTAAATGAGTTTGCCAAACTATTTCAATATCTAATGTAGGAACTAATAGAAGATTTGATGGATTAGATGCTTTCAATTGCATAAAACGATAATATCTTATGATCATTTGTTTTAAAATAGATGATTGTTGCCACTGTTGTTGAAACTTTGATGCTTTTTCTAATAGTTTTATAAGTTCACGAGCTGTATCTTCAATGTTGACCGATAGTTCAATCGTCCTACAAGAAAAAGGAACCATTATTATTCATTGATTAGAAGTATCCTTTCAGTATTAGAATCTATTCATTATGAAAGTCAATGTTTCGACTTAGTGAGCGCGTTTTAACATGAAAATCTTCTTTACTTAGAAAAACAGTTATGAGTGCATTGTCTATGAAATAAAAACGATGCAGCTGTTGTTGCTAATCACATGAGAATTTTTTCATTAAGTCTATTTTGGGACACATCACTTTATTATCTTTTACTTAACCATCTAGAACAGGGCTATGGAAGTAATTTGTATATTTTAATGAGATGCTAATTAGTTATATATGGTCTTTTATCGTATAACAAGAGTGTCTACCGCAGTCTATGGAGAATAATGGTGTATAAATTTGTGTCCCATACACTTCAACATTCCTTTTAGATCGTATCTAAAAAAAATAATTGGATGAATAAAGCTAAGTGTGGTAATATGTTGTCCATGGTTTTTTTAATCTATCTCGTATATCAAAAATCAGTGCATGCTGTATGACCATTGCAAAAATATAAAGCAATGAAGGGCATATTTCACATATTAAACATATTAACGTAGAAGCCTTGTCGACTAAATAATTCAACAAAATACTTGTGTCAAAAAAGGAAGCTTTTCATACATGGTTGATGATGAATTCGGATGCTGAGTGAATCCACCAATGGATTCAAAATTATATTTTCCTGTCGGTCGGGTAGGAAATACGGGAGGTGAAATTCGGACACATGCAGTTCTGATAGATAAACCCATACGTCGTAGGTGTTTGTTATGTAAACATTTTCCATGCATCCAATCCATATAAATTTGTTTAAATGATTTGGAATATAATTTTGCTGATGCTAATCAATAGTTTTCAACATTAACATTTAAATAGAATATTCAAAAAAGGAAACAGTACTTACTATTGCATTTTGGTTTCCATATTTCATCTTGATCAGCGACCATTTTGAATGATCGACAAACCAATGAAACATTACCTAGATCTCTTACGGATAGAAATCGAAATATATGTAATAGAATTTCATTAGAAATGGAAACAAATGGTGAATTCAAGAGAGCAACTTGTGTTTCACTAGAAGACCATACATGTTGCCAAGTAACATTTGGTATACTAGGTACTGTAACCTCTGTTTTGACAGAGCCAAAATCAAACATTTTTTCGATGCTAGCATAAAAACCATTCATCGAGTGATCTAAACAAAATAACAGTTCTCAATGATACAACAATTTTGCCAGAAGAAGGAAATAGGAAGTATATGCAAAAGAAAAAAAACTACGAAGAGCACAAATGCGTTTTTTGTTTTTAGTTGTTTCAAGCTATAAATCATAAGAGGGTGTTACGTGATAAATGATCTATAATTTATGGCTAGTAAGTAGAAACGAATCAGATCGTAAAGACAAGGGTCAATCAATTTGATGATTGTCAAACAATTATCAGTCTTGATTTCATATAGATCTGTTTTCATTTTTGCCCATGTAAGCTTAATAAAACATTGTATTGCTTATTAACATTTTACATCAAGAGAATAGCGCAAGATTTAAAATAAGGATGTAATTCATATACTATACCAGGATTTTATAGATGTACGATCTGTTGATGGGATGTGAGAGGAGGAGTCAAAGTTTTTCAAGATCATGTTTCACAGAAGCAGCTTACTTTAGTAAAACAAAGTATGTTGTGTTCATCACCTTGATGCGTAATATGACTGTGTTGTTCAATGACACATTTTTTCTTTCCATGCTCACCTGTGTTCTATAATTGCCTAGTATTACTTAATCCTTCATTTATTACGAATCATTACTCTCCCAATCATAAATTTATTGCGTAAGTATGTTGTGATTCGGCTTTTTATTTTTTATTTTTAATGTATTCTTACTATGAGAATTTGCAATCATTATATATTTTAATGATTGTTGATAGATATTATGAGAATTCGATCATTGATACAAATAGATAACAATGAATAACGGAATAATCTAACTTTAGAATTTATGTTCTGAAGTTAAGAAAATGTTTTAATAAAATTTTATTTGTTATTAAGGTTTAAAATCAATTTAAATTATATTTATGTGCTATAATTTTACTGATGAAAATATCGTAATATATCTCGTCTATTCGACATTAACTAATAAATAAATTCATATTGATTTCTCTTTTTTTTTGACTTGAAATAATATGAATCAAAACAAACTCTCTAACAAAATCTGCTATTCTTTTAACGTGATAGAATATTTTTCAATACAACAGATTTTATATAGAAAACTCAAATGAAAAAATAGATTTCTAATTTAAATAATAATTTGTTGAAAAATTCTCTCCAGTATGAAGTTCGATTCATGGTTACATTTTGTTTTTACTACTTTCAAATGAATTCTTCAGTACAAGTTTATAATTGTGTCAAATTTAGTTTGATAATTAGATTTATCCAAAGAATATTTTAAAAATAATCAACAGTCAAACGAGTCAATTATACATACAAATGTCTTGCATGAGTACGATTTTTCAAAATTGAACCGAAGCTAATCGACATTCGACAGATAATTAGCAAAAGAAAAGAGATTATCTCTAATCTCACAGAAAAAAAGAAATTGAATAAAGTGATTCAGGATTCACTTGATGTTTTTTTTTGCTTCTAAAATCCGATCAATTTTACTAAATATACGCTTGCTTGTGGCTAATGATACTGGAATGGAACGCAGTTTAATTGCCAATCGTCATTATTGTGGATACATACATGCATGCTTTTTCTATTTCAATAATTTATTTTTCCTCTTCATTTGCTCAGTTACTTTGTCGTATTTCATCATCATTGGTAAATGACTATTCATTAATAACGAATACTTTTAGTAAAATAATATCCCTATTCACTTCTAGAACCTATTCTCAAGTGCAATAAAGTTTCACAAACATATGATCGAACCAATATTCATTCCTATGCTTTTTTATATGTAGCAGTTTCAAAAAGTGAAAATATTATGAAACATCAAGATCTTATTGATTCTTTTTATTGCACCTTGGAATCATTAGTCAAACAATAACACTATTAGAAAATTACAAAATCAAATCAGAATGAAGAAACTGCATGATAATTACTCGTTTGCACGTATATTTAATAATACCTATTTAGAATATAAAAACCAATGATCTATCTTGTGTGACTTTCAAATTTTATTCTAACAATAAAATAATTAATATCGTTTATTGATTATATGATATAGTGACAATGCAATCATATTCTGCTTATCTCTATTGTGTATCAACATATCAATTTCGGAAATTTCCAAATTTTCTTTCTTTTCTTTATCTAGAAATTTCTCAAGTGTACCTTGGTATTTTCCAAGTAAGCCTTGAGTACACATTTAGAAATAACACGTTGCCATCAGTTCAGTTGTTATTTCGCTTGTTCCATTTACTCTTCGAAAAAGCTAACTCTTCCCATTGGTGAGTTTTCTATTCATGATTGAATTCAACAAGACATACAAATTAATGACTCATATAATAAAAACGATTTACTTTTCAGAAGAAACGATAACTGAGAAATAAAGTTTTTACAAATAATTGACTCTTTTCTTCAATTAATTATGTAACTATTTTCTTAGTACAATCGAATTCTTATTAGATAGTTTAACGTTTTCGAAGCTATAGTTTTATTTTAATTGACTCATTCAAACAAGAAATTTCTACTTAACTGTAATAATCTATTAGGCTATATAATAATGTGAAAAAATTGTTTTTGATGAATAATAATCGAAGAAATTCAATACGAAACAAAACAATTATCGTTCAAAATTAGATAAAATGATGTACTTTTAACAACTATGTCATAGTTTTTTTCAGCTATCGAATGAGTCAATGAAAATTATCTTGCATACTCAGAAAGAATCATTCTCGATGAGTCAATGCAAATATTTGATAGAGGAAGAAAAAGAGGAAGAAAAAGAAATGCATTAGTTTCAACCATTCATTCATAACTATGTCACGTAAGCAATACATACATCGATTCTCTTGGGATTTTTTTATCACATAAAACAGTATTTCGGAAAACTTCGCAAAACTACCCAGATCGAAGATTCCAGTCACCGCATCCCGCACGATCTTGCAGGAAATATGCGGAAAAATTCACCGTATCCTCCAGAAAAACGCCGGAAGTCGCCGGAACAGGGTAGCAGTATTCCTGCCGAAAAATTTTCGGATTTTTTCCGGTGACTTCCGGACAACTTCCTGCATGAAACGTGAGGAATTTGACCGGAAGACACCGGAAAAATCCGAAAATTTTCCCGCCGGAATACTGCTATCCTGTTCCAGCGACTTTCGATGTTTTCCTGGCGGAACCGGCCCGTACTTGTCGACCTGGGTCGACCATGACCAAGGATTATTATTTCTGTAAAAAAAAAAAAAAAAGAACTTGATACACTTAATAATATTTGTATTTCAGATAAAATTTTATTTTTCAAAAACTGCATGTTTTCAGTTAAGCGACGACTGAATAATATTGAGTTATTTAAAGAGGAAACAAAGAAATTTCGAGGTAAGATCTACATAATAATGTCATTATATGATGCATTTTATTTTATCCTTATTTAAATAGTAATACATGATGACAAGTAGGAAGAATGAAAATACTCTTTGAATCGATTTATTTTTTCTTTTCTTTTCTTTTATAGAAAACTAATTCACTCTTTTGAAAATTTATCAAATGAACTATTCTATGAAATTTTTGATTATCTTGATGGTTATGAAATATATCAAGCATTTTCAAATCTTAATAGTCGTTTTAAAGCATTACTAACTTGTTCATCTCTTCGACTTAAAATTGATCTTCGTTTTCATCCAGAAGATATCCTACAGTATTGTTCTACATATGTTGTTACTCCAAACAAAGATCGAATCATTTCACTTAGATGGTCCAATCTTCGTGATTATAAGTCAGGTTTTACACTATTTAATATTGATTCATTATTTAGTCGACTTGAGTCATTGACGTTAGGTGATATCGAATCGAATCAACTCATACCTCTTCTCATAAGTTTAATATCTCTACCTCGTCTCTACTCATTGACAATCAATTATGATGATGATCTCAAAGATATTAGCAATATCTATCAAATACTTCTTAACTTTCCGATGTTAAAGTATAACAAATTGTCATTTTTTTCACTTGAATCATTTATTCCTCTATCAAGAGCAACCACAGACCAATTCAGTAGTATAAAGTATCTCGTTATTGATCATTGTTGTAGTCTTAATGAGTTGATCGATATACTTTCATATACACCTCAACTTTATCGGCTAACTTGTAAACACGTAGATGAATCAAAGAAAAACATCGTGAAAGATACACTCAACGTAATATTCAATTTGACTTGTATGTCCATTGCTGCATGTTATGCAGAGTTTGATGAAGTAGAAATGTTTCTTACCACTCTATCACCTCAATTAGAATTATTACGCATTAGTACTTTCAGAGATGTGACTTATTTGGATGCTAATCGATGGGAACGAATTATTTCACAACATTTACATCATTTAAGTACGTTTGAGTTTAAATACGAAGAACCTATTGATGAAGACTTGGAAGTTAGTGTTTATCATGAAAGACTTAATGAATTCAACTCATTATTTTGGATGAAACGGCAATGGCTCTTTAAAATTTATATCGACACGAACTTTTGGGAAAATAACGTTATTGTATGTTCTATTTTTCCATACAGGTTTATTGAAAAAATCATTTTTTTAAAATAAAGATTTGTTTGTATTTTTGTTTTGTAGGCCAATACAAGGCAATTCTCATGAAGAGAGAGAAAACAATGAAAGTTTTAATGACATACTCAGTCAAAACATAACAGAACAAAGTATCATTCCTAATCAACAAGAGTCTTTTGCTTATTCTAAAATGCTTTCTGAAACTAATCAATTAATCGTCATCGATCTATCATATTCTGAATTTGATGAAACTTTTTTTGATACAATACATCCTGTTTTGACCACGATACAAATTACTTATTTGAATATTATGCTTCGTGACATTTTCATTGGCGCGTTAATCGATCTAGTCGGATGTTTACCTAATCTTGATTCATTGGTAATTTCATCTCTAAGCATGATACAACCACGATGTTTATCTATAGAAGAAACAAGAACTTTTCGTTTGTTATCAAATAACAACAAAATCACTAAAGTTAATCTTAAAGAAATGAATGACTTAGCACAAGTTCAGTTTCTTCTCGATCTCTGTTCTCAAATGAAATATTTCGAGGTGGATTGTACAAATGATGTGTCACCCGAAAATGTTGTACAATTTATTTTAATGAAAAATATCAAACGTACTTGTAATCTACGTTTACTATGTCTTAAAATTTTACAAACAAATATGAACATCGTTGATACATTAAAAAGTATAATTGATTTTGAACAATTATGTCATAACTATACAATACAACAAATAGACACTAAAATTTATTTACGATTGAATTAATGATAATTGAGTTATTTTATTAAGTTTGTAATCAAGTAGATGTTTCACATATACAATAAAGTTTATAGTTACCTGTTATTTCAAGCAATTTATAAAATAAACAGTTAATTAAGCACCGAAGAGAATGTAGCGGCAGATTTAAGTTCTTGTATCTAATATGTGCCATGTAAATTAAGTCGATTGGCTTAAGATTGTACCTTGTATAGAATGAAATATGTCTTGGAATGACATCAATTTGGAAGAATTTCAACAGAAAGATTATAAGAAAATATCCATACGACAGGTTTATTTCAACATAAGTTTTCTCGACGAACTATAGTAATTATACAAAGTATTCGCCTGAGTCTTTGTATCAAGTCTAAATCCATCGTGTCTTGTGTAGCTAGACGAAGTCCATCGAATGTTAGATATTTCCTGGAGTTTGTTTTGTGGTAGGCTTGAAGTAGAATTTGAGAAATACGTGTTGTTAATGCTAACGACAAATCAGAATATTTCGACTAAGCATTCCTTCTGTAGCTTGTTTCAAAAAATTCATGAAGTGTATCAACTACAAAATTCAAAATGTATTAAATCGAATCCATTTTCAGAGATCTCTTAGGTAAGATGTGGATGTAGAGGTGTATATGGAATTATTGCGCGTAAAATCATTATCGATTATAGTGGATAAAAGGGAATGATGAATGTAGCTGATACATACATAGTCTATTGATTATTAGATATTAAGTATGAATAAGTTTAAAGATGTGACTGTCTCGCGCAACTACATCCACACATACAATCACAATCGAACATCTGGGGATTTTTACGATGATTGAAGAAATACGAAGTAAATAACAGATAACACATCGAATGTATTCCTGATTTTTTATTAGAATTTTTTGTTAAAATAAATAAAATCATCATGAATTCCTTTCAATCATGAATTGTAAGTGTAGTTAAATGAAAACCTACAACTGTAACCTTTATTATTTCTTAGTTTTAGTGTGTGACATATCATAAATGGGGCAAATCAAAATATTACTATTTATATTATCTTCAATTAACTACTCTATAATCAGCTATGTGCACAAAATTCGAAAACGTATTCCATTCATTTCAATTTCAATGAAGCCTTTGAAATATTGTCGAACTATCTAAATCTTGTTCTTAATGCTGGTGTTGGTCAGGAATAATAGAAAAAGTCTAATATCTGCTGTCCTTTGTTACTGTGGAATATATTCATTTAGTCAGCGTTGCGAGAACTATCAGCAACGTTTAAATCAGAATCATTTGTAATCTACAACCCACTTCTTGACTGCTTAACTGAAGGTCGTCATTCTGTTTGTTATGCGTAGTATTTTTTTTTAAGAAAATGTTTAAATAGAAAAGAACTTAAAATAAAAATAAAGAAATACTTGTTTCACAAGATGATTGATGTTTGTTTGAATTCTAAATTTTTGTTATTTTAACTGAAATTATGTCATTTACATATTATTATATTTCAACCACCAGAATTTTTATTAAAAAATAAAACGAAATTACAACACACAGACATCAGAAATATTCTAAAACTAAATTATTTCTAGTTTATTTGGCAGCCTGATACATTTTAAAGATCATGAATAGATAATTGTCGTCGACGAGTAATTAGAACACTTTGTATTGTCATATACATCTTTGCACTTCAATATCATTTTGTAATTTTAGTATAGAAAAAATACAAGTTTCTACTCCTCAGGTAGCTATTTTATAAACTCTTTGTTACGAAGTAAACATAATAGTAAATCTGCACACCAAATATCATGAAATATGTAAAAACATAAATTTCTAAAACATATTACGAATGTTTCAGATTAGTTCACTCGCTTTTCTTCAATTGTTTCCAATTACATGTCAAATGAATAAGCCTCACTTTGTTATTTAGACTGTTTAAGATGACATCTGTCTATAGTTAAATCATAGTTTCTCATTAAAAGATCCATCCAATGTTGAATGCTGTCAGAACAACTGTTCGAATACACCTTTTGTCTCATTTCGATTTTCTCTTTTCTTAACTCGTTTGAGCGGATCGAACAGACAAAAATGACTAGACATGACGGATAAAATGATGTTTTAGGCTAACCCGAATACATTTTAAGAACACTCCTTGAAAAATCGATCATTCCTGATGCGTAGGCAAGACATATGACACTAAACCTGATCAATAGTGTAGACACTTTAAATTGGATTTTTTACGCATTCTGATACCTTTTTTGCTACCTTAAGGAAGTGAGTCAACAAGGAGTTTTGCATTGCATACTCAAATAAAAGAAGTGTTAATGAGTCATCGCAAAGGTTCGATACAAGAAACAGAAAAATGAAAAAGTTTCCAAACCAACACTTCATGCATCATTATGTCACATAAGCTATACATGCAAATATTCTCTTGGTTTTGTTTTCTTCTTACATATCAAAGTATTGTGGAAAACTTAGCAAAACTAGACGATTGTAAACGATTATCAAATGTTTATAGATAATACTTTGATACAATTAAAAATAGTTTATCAATTATATGAAATAAAAATCATTTCAAATAAAGTTTTATTTTCAAAAACACATGTTTCGATTTAAACGACAATTGTGAAAATGACAAGCCTTTTGAAAACGAAACAAAGAAAATTCGAAGTATGTTGTACATATTCACAGTATTATATAAAATATTATTTTTTTATACTTTTTTAAATAGTATTATATGATGACAAATAAGAAAAGAGAAAAATGCTTATCAACTCGATTTAATTTTTCTTGGTTTTTTTTTGCTAGAAAAAATATTACTTGTTTTGAAAATTTATCCAATGAACTTCTCTATGAAATTTTCGATTATATTGTTGGTTGTGAATTATATAAAGCATTTTCAAATCTTAATACTCGTTTTCAAGCACTACTAAATTCTTTATATCTTCAACTAAGAATTGATCTTCGTTTGCACGAGAAAACCTTCTATGAATATAGTCCTACCACCATTGTAGCTTTAAATAAACATCGAATTATTTCACTTGGCTTGGATGTTTGTCATGACTTTATTTCATGTTTAACAGTATTGCAGATCGATTCATCATTTAGGCGACTTGAGTCACTTATGTTACATAATATCAAATCATACGAACTTATACCTTTTCTTATAAATTTGAATGGTCTACCTTGTCTATTCTCATTGATTATCTATTACAACGATGATCTCAAAGAGATTAGGAATATCTATCAAATAATTTTCAATTTACCACTGTTAAAGTTCATTTTTCAAACACTGGTCTATCATTCCTCTATTAATAGCAAGCAACGATCAATACAGTGATATTAAATATCTCTTTATTGATCAAGGCTTGTAGTCTCAATGGGTTAAATAATATACTTTCATACACACCTCAACTTTGTCGTTTAACTTGTAAAGAAATGGAAAAATCAGAGGAAAATTTCGTTAAAAATACACTTAACGTAACACTCAGTCTGACTCGTTTTTCAATTTCTCAGTGCTATGCACAAGATGAGGAACTAGAAACATTTCTCATAAAGGTATCACCTCAATTAGAAAAATTATGTATCAATAGGTCCAAAGATGTAAGTTATTTGGATGGTACTCGATGGGAACGAATTATTTCAAAATATTTATATCATTTAAGTAAATTTGAATTTTAATATAAAGAATTTATATTTAAATCATACGCCGGAAAACCTATTTATTATGAAAGATTTAATGAATTCAACTCGTTATTTTGGATGAACCGAAGATGGTTCTTTAGAATCTCTATCGACACAAACTTGAGGGACCAAATAGTTATTGTCTAATCCATTTTTCCATGGAGGTTTATTAAAAAGGATCATTTTTGTAAAACAAATTTTTGTCTATGTTTCTTTTTATAGGCAAAACTCAGAGCAATTATCATACAGATAAGAAAAGTTTCAACGACAGTACCGTTCAAAATATGATACAACATAGTACTATTTTCGATAATTTACTGTGTTTTCACACGGTTATGATGCTTCATGAAACAAACCAATTAACTGTCATGGACCTCACGCGTTCTCAATATGTTGTAAATTTTTTTGATATATTGGGTCCCATTTTAACTAAGATACCGATTGCCTGTTTGAATATTACGTTCCAGCAGATTTCCATTGGCATGTTAATCGATCTAATCAAATATTTACCTAATCTTAATTCATTAATGATCGCATCTTTAGCAATTATACAATCAACACAAATTCAACTTCTTCTGGATCTATTTCCTTGTATAAAATATTTCGAATTGGATTGTACAAATGGTGTCTCACCCAAAAATGTTGTACAATTTATTTTAATGAAAAACATCAAATATATCCCAAACTCATCCTTACTTTGTCTTAAAATATCACAAACAAAGATGGACATCGTCGAAAAATTAAAAAGTGCTATTGACTTTGAACGATTGAGTCAGAACTATACAATCAAACAAGTGGAGAATAAGATTTATTTAGAATGGAACTTGTGATAACTTAGTTGCATTATAAAGTTTTTAATAAACTAGAGATTTTATATGTACAAAGAAGTTTATTATCATTTGCTATTGAAACCAATGCATGAAACAAAGAGTTAATCAAGTATGTAGAAGAATTTAAGATCAGATTCTAGTTTTCTCGTTTAATATTTTGTCTATAAGAGTTTATTATGTTAAACCATGGCCGTATCTTGTACGGAATCGGATATAGTATGGAATGATATCACTTTGGAAAAATTTCAGCATAAAAATTAGAAGAAAAAGTTTAAGAATACTTTTTTGACCTTACTTTTTCATCAAACTTTCAAAACCCTGCAGGATACTTCCCTAAATCTTTGGATCAAGTCTTAAATTTATCGATATTTTGTGAAATGGGGTTTTTTCTTCTCTTCAACCTTACATCGACGATACATCATCGCTTTCAAAAAAAAAAGTGAAAAATCACTTTGTGCTTAACTGGTTGATCTATAAGTTATCTAGCAAACGTCTAATTACTAGAGTGTAATCACTCAAAAGAAGAACATTTTCTACTGACAAAACGGAATAATACTATTTCAGACTGTTTCTTTTTGTTGCGTCTTAGACATTGTCAAATAAATGGTGAAACAATTCGAAAATTACAAAAATAAAATTCATTGTGAGAAACTGCATCATAATCATTCATTTATATGCATGTTTAATAAGATCTATTACAATATAAAAAGTACTGATCTATCTTATTTAAAGTGTAAACTATACTCTCTTGATAAAATGATTGTTATTATTTACTGTCTATTTGGTCTACTGACGAAATGATCGTAAGCTGCTCATATGTATAGTGTACTAGCATATCAATATTGGAAGTTTTCAAGTTTTTTTTCGGTTTCATCGAGAAACTAGTCAGAAGTATCTCGGTATTTTTGCGAACTAACGTAAGCAATATGCAAATAGATACTGCTAACAGATCATTGTGAGGTCAGTTGTTCTTTGATAAGATTGAATGTTTTGACTGTTGGTTAAGGCAGAAGGCTTGATTGAGATAAATGCAATAACGGACTTATAGTCACTTGTCTTATCTTCTTTGTCTGTCCACAATCGCACAACAGTTTCTAATAAAAGTACACAGTTCATTACTCTCGTGAACCGCAAGGATGTGAGTGTACCAGATTTGAACAAAACAGGGATACAAAAAATGTAATTAATGAATTGTTTTTATAACTAATAGCTTGAAAATTTGAATATAAAAATAAACGACACGCCATTTACAACTATATTAAAGCATTTATTTGCATTAATTAAGTCATCACTTTTTTCACTTATCGGGTGAATCAACACAAACTTTACCTTGAATACTCGGGAAAAAAAAACAACGTTGTAAATGAGTCATTGTAAATATTCGATAGAAAACAAGACGAAGAAAAAGAAAAAGCATGAAAATCAACACTGCATACATTATTGTGTCACATAAGCGATGCATGTAAAGATTCTTTGGCGTTTTTCTTTTCGTACGCGTTAAAGTATTTTGGTAAACCTAGCAAAACCAGATCATGACAAATGATTCTTATTACTTTATAGATAACAATTCAGTAAAATTTTACATAGTCATTGAATTATGTAAAATTAAGAATTATTTCAGATAAAACTTAATTTTCGAATACATATGCTTCAAATTAAACGACAACTGAGTAACAGTGAGTCATCAGAAGATGAAACAAAGAAACTAAAAAGTAAGTTATACATCTAGATATTATAATATAATCTATTTATTTTTATTTTTATTTTTATTTTTATATAAATAGCAACGTATAATGACAAGTAGGAAGAATGAAAAAAAAAAACTTTTTAACTCGTTCTACTTTTTTTTTCTCTTTTATAGAAAAATAACGAATTGTTTCGAAAATTTATCAAATGAACTATTCTATGAAATTTTTGATTATCTTGAAGGTTATACACTATATAAAGCATTTTCAAATCTGAATAGTCGTTTTCAAGCTCTACTCCATTGTTCATCTTTTCGACTCAAGCTTGATCTTCGTTTTCATTCAGAAGCTATCCTACAATATTGTGCTAATTCCATTGTCGCTCCAAATAAAGATCGTATTATTTCACTTAGCTTGGCCAATGGTTATCTTTATCAGTCAAGTTTTATACTATTTAACATTGATTCAACGTTCAGTCGGCTTGAGTCACTGGTGTTAGAAAGTATCAAATCTGACGAACTCATACCTCTTCTCATAAGTTTGATCTCTTTACCTCGCCTATGTTCATTGGAAATTTATTACGTTGAAGATGGCAAAGAAGTTAGTAATATCTATCAAATAGTTTTTAAATTTCCTATGTTAAAATATTATAAATTGTCACTGTTCGTATTTGAAACATTTATTCCTCTATCAATAGCAACCAACGAGCAATTTAGTGCAATTAAATACTTGGTTGTCGATCATTGTTGTAGTCTCGATGAGTTGATTGCTATACTTTCCTACACACCTCAACTTTGTCGTCTAACTTGTGAACAAGTGAATGAATCGGACGACAACATCGTAGAAGATGCACTTAAAATGATATGTAGTCTGAAACGTGTTTCCATTGCTAAGTGTTATGCAGAATTCGATGAAATAGAAATGTTTCTCACGAAAATATCATCTGAATTAGAAGTATTATGCATCAATAGTTGCAGTGATGTAACTTATTTGGATGCTAATCGATGGGAACGAATTATTTCACAACATTTACTTCATTTAAACAAGTTCGACTTTAAATATGAAGAATCAATTGATGAAGAGTTGGTAGCAACTGTTTATCATGAGAAGCTCAATGAATTCAAATCATTATTTTGGATAAAACGACAATGGTTGTTTAGAATTTCCATCGATACAGACTTTTGGGATAGTAACGTTATTGTCTATTCCATTCATTCATACAGGTTTTTTGAAAGAATCATTTTTGTCAAGACTTTTTGTTTCTGTTTGTTTTTTAGAAAAGATGGAGACATCTTTCATAAAGATGAGGACAACGATCAAAGTTTCATCAATGATATCGATCACAATATGATAGAAAAAAGTATCGTTCCCAATCAACAAGAGTTCGTCACTTATTCTAAAATGATTTCTGAAAGTAATTGTTTAACCGTTATCGATCTCTTATATTTTCAACCTAATGAAACTTTTTTTGATATGTTGAGTCCAATTTTAACTACCTTATCAATTAGCTGTCTAAATGTAACGCTCAGTAAGATTTTCATTGGCACCTTAATCGACTTGATCAGATGTTTACCTAATCTTGATTCATTGGTAATTTCATCTCTAAGCATGATACAACCACGATGTTTATCTATTGAAGAAACAAGAAATCTTCGTTTGTTGTCAAATAACAACAAAATTACTAAAGTCAATCTTAAGCAAATGAATGACTTGGAACAAGTTCAGTTTCTTCTTGATCTTTGTTCTCATGTGAAATATTTCCAGGTGGATTGTACAAATGATGTCTGTCCTGAAAATGTTGTACGATTTATTTTAATGAAAAATACTAGATATATTCGTAATCTATCTTTACTTTGCCTAAAAGTTTCACAAACAAATCTGAACATCGTTGATAAATTGAAACACATGCTTGACTTCGAACAATTATGTCATAACTATACAATCAAACAAGTAGACAATAGACTTTATTTACATTTAAACTGATAATAAGTTTTTTTTTTTTTTTTTTTGTAAATTTTTAATGAAATTCACATATCAACTCTATAAAGAAGTTTAAAGTCCCTTGTCATTTTAAGAAATGTATAAAACAAAGAAATAATTGAGCACTAGAAGTGTGGCTATGAAGTACCTGAACCATAGACTCACTCTCGCAACTATGTCCAAACATTCAACGAGAACTAAGTATATAAGAATTTTACGATGCTTGGAGAAAGAAAATACGAAGGAAATGACACATATCAGCCGGAACGGATAATATATACCTGATTTTTTATTAAAATGTGTCGTTAAAATAAATTAAATCATTATTGATTCCTTTCGATTATGAAGTTTTTGTACTTAAATGAAAACCCACAATTACAACCTTGATATTCTTAAGAAACTCTAGAAAAGTAGTTTAGTGTCTGCTGTCTTTTAGTTGCTGTGGAAATATATTCATTGACTTTAACTGTAATTGTTAAAGTCCGTTGAGAGTGCTTGAGTCAGCGTTGTTAGACCTGTCAGCAACATTAAAATCATTAATCGATACTCTCACCGTCAGAGCTTGAACCGATAATCTACAATGTTACGATGATTTTTTTATTCTTCAGTGTATATTTTCACCTTGTCCTTAGGAAAAAATGAATATTTTTTTAGAAATTTGGAGTGAGTGCATGAGGGATCTATCACATATCTGAATTATTTTTTCACTTTTCTAAACACGTTAGGCGAAGAATGCACAGAAAATAGCTTTAGTTGACAAAAATGAAACATCGATACATATAGTGTTGGATAAGCAACTTGTTTTAGAAGAACAATCTTAGGAAAGTCTTTCGCCTGATTACGAGATTTCGAGCACATGTTCTGCAAAAAATAGGGGTGAGCTATTGCAATAGTTCAACTTTCAAAGGATTCTTTTATCATTTCACTATAGCTAAGATACCAAGTTTACAGAACACAAGACCCCTTACTAAAGCTAAATGACAAAGGAATCCATTAAGATCTTGCTAGAGTAATGGCCTGCTAGTTAATATATTGATGGAACATTTTTTATTGTCTAAAACTTTTCTGTTTACTTTTCATCTAACTCGCTTAGGTCAGCACGTAGAATGATTGCTCCAGAAAATGTACCAGAGGATGTGAGTGTGAATGTAGGTCTGGGTGTAGAAAATAACTCTACACACTCATACCCGCATGCCAAGATCCAGGGCATGACTGAGTCCTTTTGTTAGAGTGACGCGAAATTACTATCTTATACAAGAGTATTTTTATAGGTAAGATGCCATTTGTTACAGTTTTTCGAGATATTACAATTTTCACTCTAGTTCTTCTCTTAAAAAGTAATCATTTTAGAAAAAGGTTATGCGATTCTCTGTATCTTAACATACTCTTTCAAACAAAAAAACCTTAACTATATAGAATGAAGGTACGAAGAGAATTTCGATTTGAAAAATGAGTTATGTTTCTCTCTTGTTGGGTGAGTGTCTTTCGAAAACATCATGATATAGAGTTGAATATTTCCTATGATTTGATTATAACTTACATGAACCAAGATAGATTTCTGAGGGAGCTTTAATAAATTGATTTCTTCAAAAATTGCAACTTTAAATTAGTATATTCACATAAAAATATGCCTAGTTTTCAGAGTATTGTACTGAAAATATTTTTCTAAATCTGCAAAATCATTTTGATTTTCTGAAGAACACATTTAATTAAAAATCATGTCAATAAAGAACACTCCCAACAATTTTGTATACATGGACATAATATATACATGTTAGAACTATTTTGAGTCAACTCGAAATGGTTTGGTCGATATATGAACTCATGGAATTTTAATTCACATATTAATTAATTTATTATCATACGTAGAATAGATGATTCTAAACCGAATGAAAACAAAATTACAAAAAAAAATATGTCGAAAAGATATCAGTACTCTAAAAAATTCAATTTCTGATTGATCTTGCCTTCGTATGTTCATTATCTCGAAATGAATATTATCACTGACGTCGATATTGAGACGACATTATAATTAATTTTACTTCAACATATTTTAAATAGTTCAGTCTCGTTTCGTCGACAAATATATGCAAGTTATAGAGAATGCCAACAATCACTACTTGTTTATTACAATTTAACCTACAAATATTACTAATAGGAAAATTTTTTTAATTTATTTTCAAATGATTACATTGATCAAGAAGGGAATGCAAGTGTACTTATTGATCTCATCTTAGCTGTCACTCACAATTAAATCTTTATTTCTCTGGAACATCACATAAAACACTTGTAGTAATTCACTTCTGCGGTGCTCTATCACTTCGTAAAAAAAAGTGATTAATCATTATGTGTTTAATTAATTGAAATTTAACTGGTCGATCCAATGCTCACTGATTGTTTTGTGATCTTTCAAAGGAAGAAAAAACTTTATTAATGAACTAGGAAACTTTTTTTGTCGACAAGAAGGAATGAAACAATGGCACGATTAGAAAATCAAATTAATCCTGAAAAACTGCATGATTAATGCTGATTTACATGTATCAATAAACAAGATCTATTTAGAGTATAATAAGTACCGATCTATCGTATTTAACATTCGAATTTTGTTCTCATTATAAAATATCTCTTATTATTTACTGTTGATCCAATATAATGACCATGTGATCATCACTTTCTCACCTGTACTGTGCGATAACATATCACTCTTGGTAGTTTCCAAGTTTTTTTTTCTTTGCCGTATTGGGGAATTTTTCAAATGTCCTGGTATTCTCCAATTTTAACATAACATATTGATGTAGATAGACAAATTTTCAAACTCGGTTCAGTTTTTAATCCGTTTATTTTATTTTCTATTTGAACAAATTAACTCTTCTACTTAGAAAATTTCCTATTCATTATCTAGCTCATTCAGAAGATATGATAGATTAATCAATGATACTAATCGTATGATAAAAATAATTTATTTTACAGAAAAACACAATCATAAATAAATAAATACATTACAAATAATCGACTCCTGCCTTCAATTAGTTATGCTGCTATTTGTTTTCATGCGATCTAAAGAATATGAGCAATGATTCGTACGATATAGTTTAACATTTTCTAGACGGAATTTCAATTCTATTTAAAAGTATATAAAAATGTTTGATTTTTGACTATCGCATCATGGTTTTTTTCCTCTTATTATGTGAATCGACAAGTATTTTACTTTGAGACTGGAAAATAACGATTGCAAATGAGTCATTGTAAATATTCTATATAAAAACGATGAGGACAACGAAAACGAACAAAGCATGACACTCGATACTTCATTAACAGTCTCTTATTACATTAGTAAAACACACATTGATTCTTTTTTTTCTTGCATCGGAAAAGGTTTTGCAGAACTTAACAAAAATAAGACAATGGCATATAATTATTATTTCTGTATTTAAATAGATATAATACAATTGAAGATAGTTACTTGTTACAACTTGCATCTTCCTCAGATGAAGACATAACGATTTTTCCCTCATTTTTATAGGCTTACACATATGAACTTATGTTCTCTTTCTTTTCTCTTATCGTTAGTCATGCACCATAGATTTCCCTTATTGCTTGTTATATGTGATGGAATTTTACCTTTTGTTCTATTGTTTCGTCTTTCGTGTTGTTCTATGGATGTTTCCTTTTTTTGTGTATCGTTTATGGGGTTTTTCATTGTTAATTTTCTAACGCTTGCTATCATTCTCTATATAGCAATAAAATACAAGTGGGATTCAGATCTCATATTACTCCGTTACATACAATTAAGAATCATTTCAGATACAGTTTTATATTCGAACATATATGTTTCAATTTAAACGACGACGAACTCATAGTGAGTCTTGCGAAAAAGAAACAAAGACATTTCGCAGTAAGTTCTACACACAGATCTAATATGATATATTTTTATTTAGTTTAATTTAAATAGCAACTATTGACGATAGGTAAGAAGAATATAATATACCTTTTATTTCATTTAGTCTTTCTTCTATCTTATAGATATACAATAAGTTGTTTTGAAAATTTATCAAATGAACTATTGTATGCAATTTTCGATTATCTTGATGGTTGTGAATTATATAAAGCATTTTCAAATCTTAATAATCGTTTTCAAGTTCTACTCAATTGTTCATCTCTTAGTCTAAAAATTGAGTTTCGTTTTCATCCAAAAGACATCCTACAATATTATTCGACCAGCATTGTCGCTCCGAATAAAGATCGAATTATTTCACTTACCTTGGTCAATTATCATCACTTAAATCCATATTTAACACTATTCAAGATTGATTCATCATTTAATCGACTTGAATCATTGGTATTAGGTAATATCAAGTCACACGAACTCATACCTCTTGTTACAACTTTGGTATCTTTACCTCGTCTATTCTCATTGACTGTTTATTATTATGATGATCTCAAACACATTAACAATATATATGAAGCAGTTTTTAACTTACCTATGTTAAAATATTATAAATTGTCATTTTGCTCGCTTCAACCATTTATTCCTGTAGTAATAGCAACTAACACACAATTTAGTAGTATTAAGTATTTGGTTATTGACCATTATTGTAGTCTAGATAAATTAATTGCTATATTGTCACATACACCCCAACTCTGTCGTCTAACTTGTGCAGAAGTGAATGAATCGAAGAAAAATATCGTAAAGGATGCACTTAAAATGATATACAGTCTGATTCGTATTTCCATTGCTAAGTGTTTTGCAGAATTTAATGAACTAGAAACGTTTCTCACGAATGTATCACCTCAATTAGCAGTGTTACGTATTAGTACTTTCAGAGATGTGACTTATTTAGATACTGATCGATGGGAACGAATTATTTCACAACATTTACTTCATTTAAACAAGTTCGACTTTAAATATGAAGAATCAATTGATGAAGAGTTGGATGTGACTATCTATCATGAAAGACTTAATGAATTCAAATCATTATTTTGGATAAGACGACAATGGTTGTTTAGAATTTCGATTGATACAAACTCTCGAAACGAGAATATTATTGTGTATTCCATTTTTCCATACAAGTTTATTCAAACGAATCATTTTGTAAAGAATTTTTGTCTCTGTGTTTTTTAGGAAAAATCCGTATGTCTTTCAACACGATAAAAAAAATGAAGAAAGTTTCAATATTGATATCGATTATAATATTATACAACATAGTATCGATTCCAATCAACAAGAACCTGATGCTTCTTCTATAATGCTTTCTGAAAGTAATCAATTAATCGTCATTGATCTATTTAATACTGAATATGACGAATACTTTTTTAACATGTTGAGTCCCATTTTAACTACCTTATCAATTACCTATTTAAATGTAACGCTCAGTAAAATCTTCATTGGCACCTTAATCAACTTGATCAGATGTTTACCTAATCTTGATTCATTGGTAATTTCATCTCTAAAAATGGTACAACCACGATGTTTATCTATTGAAGAAACAAGAACTTTTCGTTTGTTGTCAAATAACAACAAAATTACTAAAGTCAATCTTAAGCAAATGAATGACTTAGAACAAGTTCAGTTTCTTCTTGATCTTTGTTCTCATGTGAAATATTTCCGGGTGGATTGTACAAATGATGTCTGTCCTGAAAATGTTGTACGATTTATTTTAATGAAAAATACTAGATATATTCGTAATCTATCTTTACTTTGCCTAAAAGTTTCACAAACAAATCTGAACATCGTCGATACATTGAAACACATGCTTGACTTCGAACAATTATGTCATAACTATACAATCAAACAAATAGACAATAGAGTTTATTTACGTTTAAACTGATAATAACTTATTTCTTTTTTGTAAATTTTTAATGAAACTCACATATCAACTGTAGAAACAAGTTTGCAGTCATTGGTTAATCTAACCAATGTATAAAACAACGCTATAACTACACAATTGATAGCGTTTAGCGGCAGATTCGCTTTTTTTGCTTAATATTTTACTCTTGAGAATATATCATATCAGGTCATGACGGTACCTTGTGCAGAGCCAAATATACCATAGGCTGATAGCACTTGGGAAGCATTTCAGCAAAAAAATTTCGGAAACACTTTTTTCAAATTGTATTTTTCAATAAACTATGGTAATATTGCAAAGTATTTGGCTAACTCTTTGTATCAAGTCTAACATGCATTGTGACTTATGCATCTCGATGAGATTCATCGAATGGCGCATAATTCTTGAGGTTGTCTGGTAAATCCAGAGCGGAGAGTGAGAAATATACGTAGGTAATATTAGCTACCGCTTGGATTATTTCGACCAAGTATCGCCTTCTTGTCTTGTGTCGAGAGTCTTTCGAACTGTGTCTTACTTTTACTGGATGGTAGCCAAGGATGAAGGTAGCTGATACACATATACTTGAATGTGGGTGTGATGTGCCTGAAGAAAAGATTTTCTCCTGTAACCATACTCATACATCTGACAACAACTGAGTATAACGAATTTTTGTAATGTTCGGAGAAAGAAATGATGAAGTAAATGAGGCAGATCACATGAAATAGATAATGTATTTCTTAGTTTTAGATAAGAAATGTGCATTAAAACACAGTAAATCATTATTGAATTCTTGTCATCATTTACATTCTATAGTGTTTCGTACAACAAATCAATCAATAGTCTTTAGTATTTGCTATTATCTCATATACCTATTGATTCTTATAACTTTAAAAAATCCTATGAAACATGACTGAACTATGCATAATTACTAGTGAACAAACTTAGATTAAAACATATGTCTATCGTTGAATATTATTTGCAGTTTGAAAACTTTGAAATATTTAGTATTAGAAAAATATCTTAGTTAATAGTATTACACAAATCAGTGTTGAGCAGTATGGCATATATAAATGCTGATCGATGTCAACAATTAATTTCTCATTATATGTCTCATTTATCCGCATTTGAATTTAAATCTATGGAATGCATGTGTGAAAATTTCGAATAGTTTTACGTCGAAAGGTCGTTCATCGATTAACTTTATACTATTTTAAATCGAATGATGACGGTCCTTAGCACAGAGAATTGGCGCACGCAAGCAAAAGACAGATATAATCACTAATTTAATTCCTCTATATACTTACGGCTAGAAAGGTCCATCATTCATCTTATTTTTCTTTTAAGTAAATTGAATCATTTGTTGGAGTATTTGAAAGAAGACATGTTCAAAAAAAGTGTAACAGATTTTTCAAATATATATATTATAGTTCACATAGATGACAAATGAACTTATACTGAAAAGTATCATCTTTATTGTCAGTCGAGTTTTGTCATAATTAACGAGGGAACAGATTCAACTGTCGAGCGCTATTCGACTTTACATCATTGCTAAAAGTTGACCTTGGTGAGACTAATCGTAAGACTAGCTTGAAAGGATTCGGACACGTAATATACCGTTGGAGAATTATGATAATTTTGCTGAATTTTTTTTTACTACAGATAATACATTTTTTGACAAAATCCAAAAACAAAAAGTTTCGAGTTGAAATTAGGTGTATGAATACCTTACATAGTTATTTGATAGTTCTAAAAGTTTCAATGCAAACAAACATGTCTTTCTTGAGATATTCTATATTTAAACACAGAGCAGTTTACCGTAGGGGGACACAAAAGTCAAGTCTACTTAGAAGTTGAATATCTCACCTACAGACATAATTTCAGCTCGAAACTCATTATTTCGGGTTTTTCAGCAACATCTTCTTACTGAAATTTTCATCAAAACAACCACAACTCTTCAATATTAAACCAGGTGTTTGAATACTTTTAAAATTTTCTTATTTTCACCAAGACCTATTTGTAAGCATAATGTGAAATTGAATTGTGTTTTGAGAAATTATCAGTAGAGGCATACATCTATATGCATGCACCAAACCTAAAGAAATAAAACATCACATTTTTTTGTCTTCCTCAAGGTTTTCCTTGATTCTAGTCATATGACTTAGAAAATTCTCTCAAAGCTCACTGTTCTTACATAAATACAAAATCTAAATGAGTGAACTTCAATCAATGGTCATTTAAGAGTCTTTTTGATAATATCAAAATTTAGAATCTGCAGAACTATGAGTATTTTTTTTTAGTAGGTATCTCCAAGGTGGTTCCCGTTCATGATCGGAAAAAGTGATTTTGCAGATTCAAACTTTTATCTCAATAATAAATAAAAAGGGTCAATTTCTAGATGATTAGTTAGAACAGAATAATAAGTATGAAAATATGTAGCCTAGATCTTAAACAGAAAGTAGAGCGGGACTAATTTTAACTTCCAATCCCGCTCTCGTAAAAATTAAAACTTAGTCCTGATTATATATCCGACGCGATCGGGACCACTTTGCAGTTTTCTAATTTGTTTATGAATCCATAGATGCTATTTCTGACATTAGTGCTTAATGGAAGTTATTTACTATTATCGTCATTCCGTATTTTGATGTTAATATCGTCATCCTCGTCATTTATGTCAACTTCTCAGTCATTCTTTCTATTCGTAATATGATGTATAGGTTCTTTTGACAAAGGATCATCGTTAAAAAGGTGTCTGAGTAAGTATGCTTGATTTTCTGAACATCTCAAGTGGTAATTCGTCACGCTCAGCATCAGTGAACATGTGTTATGAACAATTAATCAAATCATTTTTGGCAAACAATAACTATTATGTATAAATACTCGAACAAGAATAATATAAGTAAAACGAAACAGTGATGCCAAGATCAGACATATGTCAAAATCGTTTTGATTTCGAATAATGTCATAATGTGAATGAAGGACTAATAATTTTATATTTATTATATATTCCAAAAATGATCAAATTTTTATCCATTGTAAATATTATTGTACGACTAAGAAAAACCGAATTACCTATGCTACTATATTCGTAATTGAAAGGACTATAGTTACACAGTGGACCGTAATCTTTGACTGTTCGATAAAAATGAATGACAAGATACTAGTACAATTCGTCGCGAACAATTCGTCGCAATCAATTCGTCGCACGATCAATTCGTCGCAATACAATTCGTTGCAGAGAAAGGAAAGAGTATATTAATTGAATTAAGTGATTTCGTTTATTTTGTTTTTCAATTAATCACATAAATGCGTATGTTACAATAGAAATAAAAATTCTGTTGGAAAATATAAAAATTTTAATTTTTTTTATAGGAAAATTTGAAGCGTTTCTGCGGTAGAAATTCAAATTTCGGTTTTTCCTAGGACAATTTTAAATTCTCCTAAATTCTAAGTTCTATTGACACATACTGTTTTATAAGATGATCACATCTGCATCATGGATAGTAGATTCAGTTTCAATAAACAAATGATTTAGTTGCGTAAAAAAATTACTTAAAAAACTCTTCTGTTACAGTGCAAATAGTTTATTATTAAATGAGACTGAAATCAAGTCCTTCATGGAGAGACTTCTGAGGAAATCTTGAGGTAAGAAATTCAAGAAGAAATGCAGGCAAAATTTGCTCTTTCTTGATCTATATGATTCGCTCAGTACTTTAAGAAATAGTTTTTCCGTGATTTGAAAAGCAACCTAATCCTTGAATAAAGTAGTCTTCAAAATTTTCGTAACGGGTGTTTAAGTTTCGATGTTGCAAACATTAGAGGAATAGTTGGATTAAATCTGATAACTTAAGTATTCTTTACAAATCACTTTTTACAAATGACGTATTAAGTTTTTAACAAGATCTATTATCTAAAGAAATAAATTTTTAAAAATTTCAATTTAAAAATGTAATTTTTTAAAAAATCCAGTTTAACAAAAAAATAACTTTTTAAGTGCAAAACTATATTCATATAACATTTGAATGCAAAAAGTTTGAATTTATTTTTAATTAAAGTTTGTAGAATTTTATTTCGAGTTAAAATTTATTTTAAGTCCATTTAAATTAAAATAAATAAACTATAAATCGAAATTTCTATCGTTTTTTAATAAAAAAAAATACAGTCAAAAAATACTCGTATTATTTTAAGTGAAAACATTTTTGTTGAGGTGATTAATTGAAAAACAAAATAAACGAAATCACTTAATTTAATTAATATACTCTTTCCTTTCTCTGCGACGAATTGATCGGTCACCGGTGTGGGTGCGTGTGGGAGTGGGGTGTGGGGTAGGGTGGGTGTGGATGCGGGTGTGCGCATGAGTGTTCAATTCATTGATCACCCACATCTACACACCCACACACTACCCACACCCTGTTCAATTACAACAGCTTCAGTAATGCATAGGTGCAGTCGATTCTCTGGTAGAAGAGACCAAACAATGTCTAACTCTCAATAGTTGAGTAATCATGTTCGTTAGTTGAAAGGTTATGTTTCTATTTAATAAAAACTACGCACAGATGAGACAGTGATCTTGAAATACTTACATATATGAATAGTAATAAAAACAAACTCTACCATAAGTGAAATGATAAATCCAGTTGCCAGACTATGCATGGCTGTTGAAAAATACACTCCTGGCCAAGGTGTTCTTGTCATGTACTGTTTTCATTTTTCGAAATAAAAATTCCAAGAGCCTTCCGAGGTACACATTCGATTATGTTTTATTCAATCCAACTAGTCAAGATAATATTACAATGAAACATGTCAATATACAAATACATACATATATGAAAATAATCTACTCTGTACAATGAATCGAATCAGCGATAAATTGTGATATCTGAGTATTTTTGCGTGCGATGTTGTGACCACTTAGTCCATCGATAAAATTTTCTTCTCAGATTAAGAAACTATGCCCGAATCATAGATAAAATTGAACAGTGTGAAGTACAGCCTGGTAGAGGCTCTAACGAGCAACTATGAGCGGTTTTTAGGCTTCATTTTAGAAAACCTTGACAAAAAAATCAAAAGATCCGGTCTTTTTTGCCAAACAGTAATCATTAGCAACATTTTAAACAGTTTTTTTGAGGAAGTAGCGGCCCTCATCGAAAACTAAATTCATATCGATCACATGACGGCAATATGGCTTGTTTACGTAACAAGATACTTTGTTGATCAAGTTTTTGAAAATGTGTTTCTAATTGGACAGATCTGAACGCATTATTAGCTGTAGTTTTCAACACATATTACGAATTAGGCATTCGGTTTTTTTTTAATTGGATTTTGACATCGAAAACAGGTTTTTTAAATTTTCCAAAATTATATCTTGAATTTTCGAGGCAGTGTGAGTAAAGGGGTAGATCTTCAGCGCATAGACAAATACAAGCCCACCCCCACACTCTCATGCTAATGTGAAAAATTTGTATCAAAAACATAACAACATTATGATCGGACAAGACGAATAGTGTAGAGGGTATACGGGGAAAGAGACAAAGCAAAGACAACACACTATTAAAATGCAAAGTGATCCATGTGTGCCTGATAGAAAAGAGAGACGAGCTGGAGACTTGTTTGCTTCTTGTTTTCTCTTTTGATTTTTCACCTTCACTTATGTTCATACTGACAACCAGATCTCTGAACCCATCAAGAAAAAAGCTGCTCTGTACATGGAAAATATCAATCGATGTTCTAGTCTTCACTGTAGCTCTTGTACAGGCATACTATGCATAACTGAATTTAGAAAAAGAAAATACATTGAAAATTCGTTTAGAATGCAAGTTCGAATGTGTGAATGATATCGACAAAGCAGGCATATCAGTGAATGTAATGCAATATTGTATTGTTAGTCAGCATTTCTTTGATTTAATGAATGCCAAAAAGACGGAAAAGGAAAACCAGAATTAGTAAGAAAAAAATAATTAGAACGACATAGAAAATCAAATGATTGAAGAAAAACAGCGTTAGTCGATGTGATCAATTGCTCCCGTCGTTATTATTGTTTGGAACGGTCGAGAAATTCGTGAAATCATTTTAGATATAGAGAAAGAGAAATGAAGGTCATCAGTATTCGGTGAATAGTGGACGGAGCAGCTTACTATGACAAAAAGAGCTCCCAGAACGATGGCTTTCATTTTAACGTCCAGATTCATTGGAACTACAAGAACAAATATTGTTGTTTTTCTAAGCAACTGAATAAGTATCGTAATTAGATTTACTTATTACACCGATATTATGGGTAAATTTGCTTCCCGAAATCAGATATAATTATAATTGAGTACATCAGATAAAAATCAAAGTTTTCCATACAGAAACTGTCATTCTATTTCTACTAAGTATACTTACCTTCGTAAGTAAAGTTATCGGCGCTTGTAAAAGCTTCCTTGAAATAACCCGAGTATTTCTTATGAATTGCTCCAATCTCTGTAACTCCATCCGTTCCAAACAGCTATTAATATACAAAAATATATAACTAAGAAGTAGCAATAATATACAAAACACTAAAGCATTGTCGTGATGTCTCTGTCATCAATCGGCAAACTGTATCAGATAAAACAAACTAAATGATTTATCTAATCAGTTATTATGATCGATTTGTTGATATTCGAGAAAAATTTTTATTCACTAAACAAGTAGATCAATAATTCGATGGAATTAGTGCCCATATAAAGTCAAAAACATGTATCTTTCTCTCTTGGTGCAAGCATTTCTCTTCAAAGATTATTTTTTATTTTTGTTAGAAAGTTTCTTGAGTGATTTTCTATAAGGAATTGCATTATATTCTCTTTCCATTGCTAATCAGCTTTGATATTGATGATAAAAAGGATACAATTTCGAAATGAATCAAGTCCTCTTACACCCACTCAGTTACTGAAACTTTTTTCTTTAGAAGAGTCGAACACAATTTGAATGAGCTCAAAGAATTGAAAATAGACAAAAAAAACAATCACTACTCACAGTAAATTTATTTTCACAGCAACAGCACAACGCTCCATCACAGATGCATCGAGGACCTAGAATTTTCAAAGTAGATCTTTCATTAACATCTTTTAGTACATAGTGCATTCGCCAACAGCTGCCACTAAAAAGCCAAAAAAAAAAAAGATTTTCATGACACGTTTCATTCGAATAAAATTTAATTACTCTTGTGTGACGGTGCCAATGACTTGACCCGGCGGTGCTTCAACTGTTACTTCTTGTCGACAACTTTTACAGTAAGCACACCAACAACATCCCGAACAGCAAGTGAATTCTCGATGAAGGCGTATGATTTCCTAATGATTGATCGACATCATTGGCTGAAAATAACAAAGTATACTTAAAAACTCACTTGTTGTCTATTATCCATGATATGTAATGTGTAACGTCGAGCGCTTGCACAACAGAGACGTTGGCAAAAGCTCGACTCTAAAATATAGTTAGGAGTAGTTCTCATTTTTTTTTAATCAAAATCTTAGTTGATGATTGAACCTTCAAATGCATGGAGAATTCTTTCATTTGTATCAGTGAAGATTTCGAATTTACCCTGCATGGCAATTCCAAGAATTGCTGAAATGTAGACAGGTTTAGCAATGACGAATATTAATTCTCTATGTACCTTCTGCTACTGATGCTTGTTGTTTGATCAATAAAGAGCTAATATTTTGAAGAATATTAATACCTCCTGAAATATCAGTGGCCGATGGCATGGGTCTTCCATATTGTTCTGGATTAAGAGCATCCATAGGAACTGCATATCTTGATGGATTCATTATATAATGATCGTGTCACTACTGGAGAATTGTTGTTCTTATGTTTCTTTCAATTGCAATTGATCTTCAAAACAAAATAGTGTTGTTTTTCTTTGCTGTGAATGTACACATGTCAAATAAAAACGGTGTTCTTCATACCGACTATGCATAGGTGAGAGAAGTAAGAGTATGGTATGCCATCAATAAGAGTTTTTTTCGAATGGTTGCTTAGAATGCAAATATTGCGAACGGTGATTCTCTACCTCTCTCTGCTTCTTCTACTCGTAACAAAAACAACAAACGAATCGATTGTAATTTTACGCTCTCAAACGAGAAAAACAAGGGCTTTTAACGGCAATAATCGGTCAGAAAAGTATGAAGCTGTTTCCCATTGTAAAGCTAATCGGTGATGCAAGATATGAAATTTCCACAGAGAGTAGTGATAAATAGAACTTTTCTATCAACTTTTTATGAAGGTAAACAAAATGTATATAACCATTAGATTGCATACAATGAAAGACTTAGCGTATGGCATTTACCCATGTAACACTATGAAATAATTCGAGTTGCTGCGAACAACCGATGTAAAAAAAACAAGGAAAAAATCAGATTATAAATGCCTACAAACCGATTATAATTTACTGTAATCAATTATTATCGATTTTGCACTGCTGTGATTTAGTGCTTTGAAATTTAAAGAAAGAGATAATTTAAAAAAAGGATATCTCATTCTTTCCTATAGGAACAAACTAAACAACTTCGAAAATAGTTTTTGAAAAACAAACGATTTCTATCACATTTTATCCCTCAGGAATATGAGACAGAATTCGTACAATGGATTTCTCAAAAAGATTTTTATTGCATTTCTTACTAAGAATTGATAAAAAAACGAAAAAAAAAAATTTTTCGAACAAAATGTATTCCTTTCTGAGAAAGGAAATGAACAATTCGAAAAAAAAGACACTTGAGAAGATGCAAGGTTGATTATATTCCTTTTTTAGTGAAGAAATAAATATTTTGAAACTAATATTTAATTAATGAAAGCATATATGAGAAAATCTATTTCTAATAAAACGAAACAAATAATGGAAAAAAAAAGCTTTCTAGTATAGCAAAGTCTGAACACATTTCTTCATGTGAGTAAGGTTGCGCAGTTGCAGTCCTAGTTTTTCGGCAAGTAAAGTAAACAATTTCAGATTTTCGACCACTGGGACATCTTTGGTTTTATTGTCATTGAAAAAATAGAAGTATGCGACAGAGACGAGCTTTTTTACGATTCGCTTGTTGGCCACGAACTTTGGCCGGTTAAAGAATCTGTTCGGTCTGGTCTGATCAGCAAGTGATCGGATGAATTTTACAGCCAACATGGCAAAAATCCGTCGAAAATAATCGATTATAAAAGTGTCTGCTCATATAAAATGGTGACCAAGGAAAATTGAATATTCACATGCTGAAATCTGAACTAGTGGTGATCAATTTATATTTACCAAAGTTCGATAAATACAAAAAGATTTTAAGAATCTTAAATTGAAAATAAATTGCAATTCCCAATAAATTATATTTAAAATAAATTAGCAGAAAATCCCCACTCTATTTTATAAAAAGGTGCGTCGACTTTTCAAGCACAATATCGATATAAATTAGTTATTGAGGTCAAATCTTTTTTTCATCTTAATTTTTAAAAACAAGAAAAAAAAAAGAAGTTAATAACAAATCTAACACAAAGATGTAAATATATATTTCTCTTGATTCAGAGCAAACATATTTTTCTGACTTGAAAATATCATAAAAACACTTTTTTCCAGTAGAAAAAATTCTTCATTGCAAACAAAAATTTTATAATGATGAACTAGCAAAAATCTGGTTTTCTCCGATCGGACTGGTTCCCATTCTCCTGAGAGCTGTCATCTATCTTTCTCAATCATCTTACTAGAGTAAAAAGTGTTCATTTATATTCAACTCCGTAGAACTATATATGATCCTTGTTCTTATATTTAACTCCTGCTCGGTATCAGAAACCGAAACGAATAAGATAATTTCCATGAGATTCGATTCGGTTTCGATCTCTAATACGTAACACTTATCTATGAGATTTATCAACACAGTTATCACATTTTCTTAAAAGCAAAAACAATAAGCAAATTTTATCATAAGACATTCCAATGCATTTTATTGTTTCATGCTATTGCTTAGTTCTTCTGATAAATTTTTCGAAGTAAGCAATATGTATTCCATCTTATCTTCGAATTTATTAGCAATCTTTGTCAATTAAGACAATTGAATTCATGAAAATTAGCTCTATTACTTAGTTTGACTGCTATTCTCCTTTGGTTTCTTCATAGTATTTTATTTGATGTTTATTCTAATATTTTATCGACATGAAGATGTGTCGTTGCTAATTCAGTAATATCGATTTTTATGTATCAATTTTTATGTGATATTATTTCCTTCTTCATTACGATATCATCATCAAATGAACTATGTGTTGCCAATCATTTTCTGCATCGTAGCCACGGTTGTGATTATGATTACTAACAAGACTAGAAGAACAACTCGAGTTGAACTCCTGGTTCAAAATTATCTTCTTGTCAAACGACATTTTAGAGGAGAGAAAATGCTGAGCAAAACATTCAGTCTACGATGCAGACTTCTAGTAGTTGACAAGAAAATGTTGTTTACCTATATAGTGTTTGAACCTACTCTGAGAAAAGAAATAAAATGGAAAATTCATCGCAACATAAATATATAACAGCACATACTGTAAGTCATTCTCAGGATTCCGCAAAGGAAGTATTTTAGTGAATGAAGGAAAATACGATAGATGAGAGTCATTTAGAACATGGACTAGATATGAGAAGTAGTACGTAGTTCGAAGCCATCGAGTACATATTTCGAAACCATTTCAGAAAAATAAGAAAGATTGCTTAGGTTATTTTATAATTATATTTTGCACTTTCAGTACACTTTGATTCTCTGGTCTTCAGAGTACGAATTGACTTCATGTATGGACAAACATGTAGTAACAATATATCATCTTGTCTTGATATTCAATTAAATATCCTATTCTTTAGTCGCTTTTTTGTGTTCTTAAGATATTCTTGGTTTTAATGACGATTCGAATATTACAATTTGTTTTGACAATATTGAAAGAAGAAGAAAAATAAGATATGGATAAATAGTAATACAATATCAGAAACTATGATTTTATTGTCGATCATTCGTATATTAATTTCTAGAATGATTATTTATTGTGTTTTTTTTTACTTTTTCTTTTGTTGATTGTGAAAGACACAAGTTGTAACAGAACGAACGAAAAAAGAATTAAGTAACGTAGCCATTTTCGCATGTGTATCTTCATGAACAAAATCATTTGATACAAATATTAGTTGAACTAAGTTTAATATCGATTGATTAATCAGTCTATGAAATAGTAAATAGCTTTTCCAAGGGTACATTTCATTATCATCAAAACTCCATATCTTCATTGTTATAACCTAGGAGGTGTTTTTTATTAAGAGTTGATTGAGTACAGAAAAGACATCCGTCTTTTTTTGGAATATGCACTGACGACCCTTAGTGAACTGCTATCGTTTCTTTTGTTGATGAAAGAACACGTGTTGAAAACACGTGCAAACCAATGCATACATTCCATTGACTTTTTTTTATATCTTCCTACATGCATAGATCACAATGTATACATTCTTTTTCTTTCGTTCTGTTCTGAGGTCAATGCTGACATTTCATGCCTAGTATCTACCCTTTGTTTTTTCTTGCTATATATATATTTTTTAATTTCTGAACATACTTCATAAAAATGGATGTAATAAAAGATACTGTTAATTCGTTGATTGGTCGAAAACCGACCGGTCCCAAAGTTCGATATGCTGTTGTTGGAGCAGGATCAATTGCTCAAAGTGCTTTCATGCCTGGCATTCTACAGACAAGTAATTCAGGTAATATATTTATCATTTTTTTTTCTAATTTAAAGATACGAATGATTTTTTTAAAAGCTATATTAGAATAATCCAAGGTTCATTCCTTAGAAGTTAAAGTCAGCTAAAATTCATATATTGAAATATATAACAATAATTTCTTAAATGTTTTGATGTCTTCAAATTTTTATCTTCATAAAAAAATTGAAAACTTAGACATGCAATTTGAATTTCAATAAATGTTTCCAATAGTATAAATTGAATAAGAAATAATTAAGCTTGATGATTTGAAAAATTTATTCTTTACTATAATGATTGATTATTTTAGAGATGACTGTATTATGCAGTGATGATGCCGAAAAACGTGGTCTATTAGCAAAGCAATACAATTTAATACCATATTCATATGATGAATTTGGTAAAATGTTAGACAATCATGAATGTGATGCTCTTTACATTGCTACACCTAATTTTCTTCATATAAAACATGTTGTTCCTGCTCTTGAAAAAGGTCTATTGAATAGATGAATAAAAAGTATTACATATGATTATATTCGTATTTATGTTTAGGTTATCACGTTTTATGTGAAAAATTAATGGGATGTAGCGTAGAAGAATGTGAGGCTATGATAGCTGCTTCAAAGAAAAGTGGTGCCAAATTAATGATTGCTTATCGACTTCATTGTGATCCAGGAAATTTAGAAGTACTCGAACGAGTACGAAAAGGAGATTTTGGTGATCCACGTATTTTTATATCAATGCATACACAAAATCTTCGACCAGATAATCATCGTGCTAAATATGGTATGTTTAATTTTTGAAATATTTAAAGTTCACAAATCAATAATAATAAAAACTAATGTGACGATTTTTTTTCCCATTTGTAGGATTTGATTGTGGCCCTGTTCCTGATATGGGTCCATATCCAATTAATGGTTCACGTACTATGTTTGGAGATGAACCTATTGAAGTTCAAGCTATGGGATTAAAAAATTCTGAACATAATTTACAAATGGAATATGATACAATTGCTGTTAATATGAGATTTCCTCGAGAGCGAGTAGCATCATTCGTTGTCGGATATTCAACAGTATTAACTACCTTTTATCGTATTGTTGGTACACAAGGTATTCATTTTTGTTTTTTAAAAAGAATCAAATCTAAACTGAAAAATTTGATTGTATTTTTTTTTTGCTAGGTGAAATTATCGTAGATCCAGCATTTAATTTTGATAAAGCTGTTTCATATACAACTCGATTTGGTGAGGGTGGTGAAGAAGAAAAAAAGAAAAATTTTCCGAAAGTCGATCAATTCGGTGGTGAAACTGAATATTTTTCAGATTGTATTTTGAGAAATATTGAACCTGAACCAAATGGAGAAGAAGGTTTATTGGATGTACGTGTCGTTTATGCTATTAAACAATCACTCGAAACAGGCAAGCCAGTTAAATTAGAACCATATAATCGACTTAGACGAGCTCAAATGGATCAATTACGATCTGTATCATTTGGTAAACCACCCAAACAAAAAGATGTTATTGGTCGTGATTCTGAAAAGCCAGGTTCAGATGCTACACCCGACACTCGTTAAACACATATTTCATTTTTTCTGTTTTTCTTCTGTTAATAAATAAACCTGCCATTAGTATTTAATAAGGAATCGCATGGTAAAGTTCACTGGTATTTATTTTTATTTATCCTATTTGCACTAATACTAACAGAAAACATTCAAATATAGATACGATTTTTTTTTCTACTTCTAAAATCTGATCGATTTCGCTAAGTATCTGTTTGCTTATTGTTGATGACTTCAGAATGGAACACAGTATTGGTGTCATACGTCATAATTATAGATACATACATGAATGCTGTTTCTATCAAGATAATACATGTTCACCCTACAATACTTCGTGAAAGTGAATTCTGTATGGATGGTTTCGCACAATTTTTTGCTATATTATTAATTTGATTTGCCTGTTTATTTAGTGAGCGGTATTTGAAAAAAAATTATCCAATAAAAATAAAAACGGATCAAACAAGAATTGCTTACTGAAAAAAAAATTGCATATTCTACAAGTCAATTATACTGCTTGTTACGACCTGACAACATAAATACATTGCCAGTACGCATGCGAATTGATAATAGGGTACTTTTTTTGTAGAAAAAAATGATTCAATTGTTATCAATATTTAAATATTGACAAATATCCCCATTGAACTGTTCTCTGCCGTCTGGTACAACAAGTTATTATATTTGATCAGCAAAAAGCTAAAAAATATTTTTATACCATTAGATAACCTGGTGAACATACATTAGCTGTCTGTTCGATAAACCCGTAATATTTGTTTATAGGATGCGAGTTCAATCTACTCGACATAAAAAATCCGTTTAAACTCAAATAATCATGTTGAAAAGAAGAATTAGTTTGTTATTATAATTATATTTCCTGTTTTCATATGACTTGCTAAAGTATGAAGCAAAATTCAAAACAGAATTTACGGGTGAAATATTTGAGAGGAAAACAAAAGGAAGCATATACATAAGGTATCTGATTACAATCAATCAAAAATAAATATTTCATTGCTTACAACTTAAAGATGGAAGCATATCTTTAACAAAGTATCTCGGTAAATATTTCGTCAAATTACGCATTATTGATAGATCCAAAACCTCATATGATGAAAAGAACAAGGCTTGATAGAAAGAGATCAGTAGCTAAAACTCTGATGTTTGAAATCAGTGCAATGAATAGCATGCAAATAACTATTTTTTGCAGAAATAGTGATTGAACACTTGGAATGATTTGTTCGCAACTGATTAATAATTTGAGTTGCCAGATGAGCTGTTTTTCACCTTTGCCTACCCAGGATTTCTCTTTAAAAACATCATGATATCGGATTGAAAATTTTACCACAACTTTTCTACAACAGCCCCAATATATCCTGAAGATTTCATGGCGTTTAAATGTTCCTGGGCTGAGATCAATTTTTGAGGGGGAAAGGAGGTCTTAATCAGTGGAATTATATTGGACTCTGTCGTACGACAAACTAAAACTCGAAAGATTTCTACATCATCATCAATGCGAATACACAGAGAAAATTATTGTTGATAATAACAAAAACATCGATTCACTTCCTTTATTGTATTTCTCAATGCATAAAATCAGAAATGAGAATAATTGCTTTATATTGTTTAAAATTATCAATTGTATAAATATCTTTATTCTTATTTTTGAGGGTGTGAGTGTGGGGTGTGGGTGGATGTGGTGGCTCTGGGCGTGGGTCTGAGTATTCCTTCAATCTCTACCCACACCTACCTCACCCACCCGCACCCACACACCCAACCCGCACCCACACCCCATACCCACCTCACCCACCCGCACCTACACACCCAACCCAAACCCACACCCCACACCCACCCCACACCCACCCCACACCCACCCCACACCCACACCCCACTCACACCCGCAAGACGCCACCGCTTACGCGTTTGCTATTATCACTGGAACTGCTCTTCGTACGGCATAATTGAGCTTCAGGCTATTGTGGATTGATGTCTTTTAATTTCTGATTCTCAGTGACAAGAATACAACCGATCGACCTTTTAAGTTGTTGTCCCAACTAGAACATAAAAATGATGATAGTCATATTTATTGAAGAAGTGCTATCATAAGGTCTTCATGGATTTGGAGAACTTTCGTTTTTATCTTACTCTCAATATAACGACATCCTCATGTGTTCGATTAGGCGTCAACTGCGTCACAATTGTGCACACTTACTACGCGTAGTGCGCTGATTGCGCTCGCAACTGTGGCGCAATTTAGAAGCAATAGAAAATACGATTTTTCCCACGATAACAAGCACTTTATATCTCAACTGTTGGTACGCTATAGTTTGTCGCGCGATCTTCTTTATAATAAAGCTAAAACGGAGCTGTCCCCAGAAATGATTTTCCAGTCGATTTTCAAGTTCTCACCAAACGTTAAAATTTTTCTCGCAATGCGCTGTAATTGTGCGCAATTGTGTTATAATTAATCGACTACGCGCAATTTGAGCGCAATCGAACACATGAGAGTGTACGATGGCCTATCACAATGCAGTTATTTTCGATATACTTTTAAAGTTTTTTTTGTGTTTGTCGTATAACTGCTCGCATGACTTGTTATTTTAATGTAATTATGTGCACATCAAAGGGTTTTGGGTCAATAACACCTGCCTTATAATTACATTTACTTTACTCTCTCTCTTTATAAATGCAAGTAAACAGTACAATCGCAAAAAAATAATATAAAACGAGAAATAAATTACCTTCATTCAAAAAATAAAGGAACAACACACATACGAACACAAAAAAATCGTCAAAACCGAATCCACCCACAATCACGGACGATAAAATGAAATTGGATCGTTACATTCTAGTCTCTGCATTCGTTATCCTAGCTGCCGCTGCTTCGCCCATCCTGTTACAAAATGATCCCAAGCGTCCAGTGGCTAGCATCGCACACGATTTAGATATTGAACCGGATCAGTTCGTTATCTGCTTCAAAGACGTTAAACCGGCTCCCCAAGGTAGCACACCGACTTCAGCTCAAGTGCATTCAAACAAGCAGCATCTTTTAAGCTGCCTTCAAAAAGTCAATCCAGCCATTACAAATGAAAAATTAGATGCAGTCATGGACAAGTACCGTCCAAGCCCTTAAAAACTTTGGCCATGTTATTATAGCTGTGCAGGCAAATGTCGAGACCGTTGACTGAATTTTGAAAATTGATCTGTAACAGTAGTAATGTTCATTGTCGTTAATTTATTTCGTTATTTCATTCCTCAATCGATTTTAAATTTGATCAGAACGACACGAAATGTGTCAAAAAATCTTTGACTCAGCACAACCTTTCTTTTTATTGATGATTTCTCTATCAATGCCAACAGTATTCAGTTCGTTGATAGTCTATCATTGTTTCTTTCCTCGTATAAAACAATTCAAAGAAAAAAATGATAATTAATCAGCAAAGAACAAAGTTGCGACTGCTATGAGGATAATTGTAATATCAGTGTTTTTCTCATATTCATTAGACTTGGCTGATGCGATATTTCAACATGTTGAGATATCTTCTTGACCATCTCACTATCTATTCGTCATGCTTCACGTATTGGTTTATTATCACAGAAGCATGAATCATCGAATTAAAGACAAAAGTTTAAGTTAAGTGAAACTGGAAATAATGAGGTGTAATTTTTACAGAAGATGAAGCTGAGTTTTCTGATTCCAAATAAATTTCACTTGATACCCGAAGGTGAAAAATTCCATAAATATTCGTAGAACTACCCCCTCTATAGCGCATTTTTATTGATAGCTCGAATGTGCGGGTGGGTGTAGGTGTGGGGTGTGGGTTGGGTGTGGGTGTGAGGGTGGATGTGGATGGGTGTGGGTGTGGGTGTAGATGGGTGTGGCTGTGTGGGTGGGTGTGGCTGTGTGGGTAGATATGGCTGTGTGGGTGGGTGTGGCTGTGTTGGTGGGTGTGGGTGTAGGTCAAAGAAGAACACCCACACCCACCCACACACCTCACACACACACACATACCCACACCCACACCCACGCTCTTTCACTCGTCGGTAAAGAATTTCTTCGACTTTTTGCGCTTCCGCGATGATCTCGTCGAGCGAAGCGTTTCAGGATATACTGATCACGTCGAATAGATTGCTACGCATCTTACAAACGAGGTATCGGGCAAGGTTAGCTTCGTTTTTTTTTTGTTTTTGTTCTGCCCATATCGCACGAAGACGGACAAGGAACTCGTTAATAGTTTCGTTCTCTTGTCGTCGGCATTCGTACCGTCCTTACTCTTGACATGCGGCACGAACTGGAGAATTGAATTGAGCAAGAAAAAGCTCGACGAAATCGACCCATGTTTGAGGGCGTCGGTGAGAGGGACGTAGTTGACAGTACCATTTGAGTGCTGTACCTTGAAGAAATTTCGAAATACCGTGCAGTAAACTCTGTTTGTCCCATTGATTTACAGTCTCGGCGTATTCTTGAATACGGATAAGAAATTGTGTTTGACCCTCCGAGTGTTTGCCGTGAAATATTGGAGCTGTTGCCGGCGGTGGTATGAGAATTGTTTGCGACATTGGTAGGGACGGTTCGATTGATGGTGTATATGGTGAGTAAATTTTGTTCTGCGTTGTTGGATGTAACGGACTGTACAATGGACATGAAGGTGAAGATTGATCGATGAATGTTGATGTATTTGGTTGAGACGTGGGCACAGATGCCCGTTCCTTGATTAAACGTTCAATATTGGTTGTTGGTGTCACCATCAATGAGAGAGAGCAGAGACAATTTATTCAATGTCGGCTCGGATATCACGAATATCAGAAGTAATATGGTTTCACTGATGCTCATATGTTTCTAGCTTTTCATATGTGGTGTCGTGCCATTGACGGCTCTGAGTTTGAATATCGCCGATGCGTCTGGACATGTTTTATTGAAGCGTTGAAACTTTGTTTGATAAAATAGTTGATGTGTTTGTAATTTGCTCGACCACATTGTGACGAAATTGGTCAAATTTGCTTTCCAGATCCGTTAAGCGAGTTATATTGTTTGTGCTCGCTTCTGATAACGTTTGAATAGCTTTGTTCAAATGTGACTTTTTCTGCTGCTATATTTGTGTCGTGATGTTTGTGAAGGAAACGGAGCTTCGATCAGAGATGCGAGGATTCGATTGCCAGAGTCGCCAGTTGTGACAGAATATCGAGTTCAACCTGAAGGCTTCGGCTTAATTTCTTAACTTCTTCGCTTTTTCGTCACTGTACACAACACTTCACACATTACATCCAATTGGATGATGCTCTAATACACACTGTGAGAGGAAACGAGTAACATATACATACATCAGTAAGATAATTAACAGAGAGAGATATCAAGAGAGAGATAGAGAACGATATATGTATCAGATGGATAATTATGGGAGAAAACGACAGAAAGGAAGTATCCACCGCTGTTGAAGGGCGTTGTGTAAGGATGAGGGATCAGCACACTTATATCGTTTAATTCGTATTGAATGAACTGTTATTCTTTTAAGTTTTACATTATTGATACTTCTCCCTTTCCAGATGTTTTTTTTGAATTAACAATAAAAATTGTACACAAACAATCAATACTTTTCTTTTGAAATTAATCCATTGTAGAAATCTACCAAAAAATCAATAGATAAATCCTTTGTATCATAGAAAAACCAATCAGAAGTTAATTTATATTCTCATCAATTCAAAATACTTAAATACTCATTATCCATATGCAAATATCGAATATGCACCTTAGGGAATCACACATTCTCAACTGCCATAGTGTTAATCGACGATCAAACGATTTTAATAAGGCAAATTTAACAATATGTTGCTGATTTGAGTTTTATTAAAATAATAGATAGCTATTATAAATTTCTCATCAAGACTCTAGTGAACTAACGTAGAATTGCACGGATATGTTTAAAAAAATACAATGGTATAGAATGATCATTCAAAGCATCATACAACAGTATGTCACAACACATTAGCTTATTCTCTATTTTACAGCATCACAACCTATTACTCATACTGCTGCATAGGTAAATAACAATTGAAATAAAAGTGTCGCAAAAGCGTAGGAAGTATGTGATTGCATTTTACTTAACGAAAAAAGAGAAAAGACATACATAATGCATGTGCAAATATAGTTAAAAACACAATCAACCATTTTTTTCTTTTTTTATATTTTATCTTGAAATGAAATAAATGGTATGTATCGTAATAGTCAAAATAACGATTATAGAAATTATTCTTATCTACCTCCATCAATTTCAACATCTTCACGAAATACTGATCATCAGTATTATAAACGACATTTATGTGCTGCACAAATCATTTCTTCGAATACAACACTAATTCCCACATATACTTCACCAAGTTTTCCACAACAATATCAATTATCAACGATCATTTCGAATTTAGGAGAACCAACATCGATTTTTGATGATCAAAAGCCTCTTTCACATCGTCGACATACTATTGCTGCTCTTCCACCAATATATATACCACCGAATCCGAGCAGACGTTCATCAGTACATGATGCACGTCTTGCTACAGCAAGTGTTACGCGCCAACGATTATTAACAGATATTCAACGAAATATCAGTGAGATCAATCGAGAACTATCTTCATTAGCACCAAGATGTTCAATTCCACGCTATATTCCACCTCTTTTTTCATCTTTTGCACATGTACAACAGACATCCTTCCATCAAAAACCTCTTTCATCAAATCATGAAAATCAAATTTTGCCATATAGACCAAAAAGCATTGGTAACGTTATTCCACATATAACAAGTGAATCAACAAAGACATCACAACATTTAACTCCAAAACTAACTGATCAAAATACTTCACAGCCACTTATTGGTCAATATCATTATGGAGCAGAAATCGAAGAAAATGAAATCCTTGAAAAAGATCCAGAAAATTTAGATCTTAAATCATTTATTGATGAAATACCTCAATTCAGTTTTGATGAAATACTTTCTCTTGATGAATTTTGCCGTGAACAATCTGATTTAGCACAAAATCGCGCATTAATTTTAGTTCCAGAATATGGTGATAATGATAAAAATGGAATTAATGAATCAACAACAGAAGATATTCGTCAAAATAATTCAACCGATGCAAACACGGGAAGCAGAACGTATAGACTAGATAGGCTTGAGTCTCGCCAAGATTTGCCAATAATAGGCTCAGTCTCACCTGAATTGACTGTGTTAGAGAAAATTAGTTGACTAACAAAGTCAACATTTTACGCTTTTATAGAGTGTTTTTATTTTCTTGCGAAGAAAAGAAATAAAAGATGTTGACAACTAAATTTTGTCATCTAGTCTTAGCATCTCGCAGCATCTTTTATATTGTCGTCAGTCAATATTTAGACAGACAAGTTTAGGAACAGATTACTGATCAAAGTACATTAATAATGGTTCATTTAATCTGATTGCTTTCATTCACTTCTTATTACCATTGCCATTATATTCCTGAACAAATATGCAACTCCAATGTTTAAAATTTAGCAAAGAGATCTGGTTAGCTCAGTTTTTGGAAAAAATCGTAATATAACAATTGAACAAAATAACAATGCACGAATAATAGCATGAATGCAACTTGATCGATCACAAATGACGGCTATATTCGTTATTTTTTTTGTTGAGTGAAAGAAAATTAATCGCCACACATATACAGGGTGTGCGTGCGCGTGTGGGTGCGAATGTGAATGTTGGTGTGAGGCAAGAACGCACCCACTCCTCGCCCACACCCACACCCACATGCACACACACACACCCCCGCACCCACCCACCCACACCCGGAATACTGCTTCCATGTTCCCGCGATTTCCCGTGATTTCCTTCAGGATACGGTGAGTTTTCCCGCATTTTCCTGCTTGTTCCTGCGGCATCTGTTCACGGGAATCATTGACCTGGGTTAATGTCTTAGTTGCCTCAGTAAAACAGTGAAGTAATTTTACTGTAACATAGTGATGGGTTTATTCTTCATTTGTTAAGTAATGAACAAAAATACACCACTTTATAGACTCATGAATAGTTTCGAGAAAAAAACATCAGAGGGACATTCTCATTAGCAAGTGACACAAAAAGAAGTATATATGGTGGTTAAGAAAGTTTTCGGCATTTTTTTTTAGATTTGGAGCCGGAGCTGCAGGAATAAAAACCTACGGAGTCAAACACTTTCACTCTGCCCATCTCTAGTCTATATCCACACTTCATTACTGGCATAAAACCCAAAGTACTTCATTGTACTTGAAATTAGCCATAAGTACTTTGAACAACGTTTGTACTTTAGTATACTTTTCCATTTGAAGTACATTGTTTCTCCGGAGTTTGCAGATCTCGAATTTCTTCAACCTCATAAAATATTGTTTGTTCGTCTCCAGAACGAAAATCAACCATTGGTTCTCTGTAAATTTGACGTGAAGCCAGCTATATATTAGGTACTCGAATTCAATATAGGCAAAGTAGAGGATTTTTATTGTTATGAAAACAGTAAAAGCATATTTACAAAGTTAACCATCTGTCCTAAAATGAGCTATTAGGTATGGTTCGCCATCGATGCTCGAATTTGATTGTATGTGTCTTCAAAGATCTGCTCTTTGATAGCTCCAATTCGATGATAGTGAGTTCGGGTACTTATGTATGGAATCAACTTTTCAAAAGCATTTCGCAACTGCTTCGCAGCCATTGTCCTCTCTGCTAATATATGCGGATTTGTATCACTGCGAGCCCATTGCAGGGTAATATTTAGATAGTGTCGAGCAGCTTTTTGATGAGTAGCTTGGGCATTTGCTTTACCTTGCACGTCGGCATGGATGGTGGCAATCATGGCTTCATCATCAGCTGTCGGTGGAATGTATTCAAAATCAGATTGAGCACCGTTCAATCTTTTTGGAAGAACAGATGGATCTATGCGCTGAGTTAATTCGACTTCATTCCTAACGAATTGAATTTCATTTCGTATGGTCGGATCCAACCATTTGTTAATGATGGTCCAGCAACCGTAAAATATCCACGGTGCATTTAGTATGATTGCCTGGCCAAGTGATTCCGGATAATAATTTTCAATGAGACTGATGAAAAATTTGATATGTTGATAGTCCATATTTTTCAAACGAAATCCACTGAGATCGAAAACAATCGTGTTCGTCTCAATGGGAGCCTCAATGAGTTTTCGAACGGTTTCCATCGTTAAAACGGTCAGTTTCTGTGTGGTCTCGTGGGAAAATTGACCATTTATGTGATCCTTGGAGGATATATAATTGATTGGACGACCAGCCTTATCATAGCCCATTAAAAAACATTTTCCTGTCTTGATTTCTTCATAGGATAGGCCACTCTCGCCTTGAGCCACAAGTGTCTGAACTCCCCACTCGTGTCGCCACTTCAACATTTTCATCATTTTCTGAACAGCATCGTTGATATCCCATTTACATACACGGAGCCATCGCAGTGTAAATACATCGGGATTCTCGTAGCCAATCGCATGAAAGAACTCATCTCCATAAACAGAATTGATAATCTGATCGATAGGTAATGTACTTTGAGTACTGATAGCATTGATAAGAGCTATCCAACAATGCTTTAGTGTTTCCATTTGCGTCTTGTCGAGATTATCTAGCATGAAACAGATTAGTGGAGAGAATTTTTTGCGGTTGACTATTTACTTACTGACATGTCCGTGATCATTAGCAGTCATGAGTATAGTTGAAAATGAATCTCGTACTAGATCAAAGGTTGTTCAAAAGTCTACGAAATATTAAGTAATATCATTGTGAATACAGATGACACAATTCAAGAAATGGAACTACAGAGTTCATCCAAGTAACCGAAGAGTTTATAAATTTTGACGAGTGGATTTCGTTTGATTTCTGCAAAAAGATCCATTCAAAACATTTAAGTATCTTACAATTGAAAATTTCAGACATCAAAATAAAACAATTTATCCGCTTGACTAGACTGAATCGAGCAATGGAAGCTAGGTTTTTTGATTGCGACAGAAAAATTCCATTATATACTGAATGATCTTCAAAGATTCTAGCTTTCTCACAGAGATCCAGCCTGTGATACTACTATTACATAGTTAATAACAAAAGAAAAATTCTTTCCAGTGTTATCTGAATCACATTCTTTCAATATTTCACGGGTTTGCATCAACCATAAGGTGACTAGGTTCCTAGATTAATTTATTTATAATGGATTATTCCGTATCAGTTTTATCTTACATAACGGCAAACTACGACTATTTCTCACTTCTTACCTTGTTATGAAATATCACTTACTTATCGGCAAATGTACACTGTTGTTGCTGCAGGTATACGAAAAAAAGAATGACATAGCATTTTACGTATTCTGTTGTTTTCACTATTACGAGACATTTTACATGTAAAGAACGAGAGAAGGCTCGTCACGTTTGTTGGCGCACTTAAAAGCACCCACGATGGTGAGGTTTTTATCATACTCACAACATTTATTTTTCGATTTTTCTTGTTGTCCTCAACAAAAACTAGTTTTTGGATCACATACAACATTCGAATGATTTTATGAAGCATTGTTGAATATTATTGTGAAATGGAACTTTTTTCCACGATAATTCGATCAAAAATTTGTGTGCCGGTTCGATCATATTAGATGTAAAGTCCGCTTTTATACTGATTTCAATAGAATAACAGATACTGCTCATAATGCATCTATTAAGTATGTACAACTTTCACGAATTACGCAGTAATGATTACAGTAACATTTCAGTGCAACATGCAGTTGCAGTCTGAAATAAATACGAGAAAATACAAAACTAAAGAGAAATCTTTTCTGAAAATTTCAGTTCGATTCAAAGAGACTTATATCAGACATAGTAGTTCAGATAGGTAATAGATAATATGTCAAACAAAAAGAAAACATCGCGCTTAAATTGTCATAACTCTTGTATTAACCAATCAAACTCAATAAATTTTACAGGATAAACAGTGCCATTACACAGTTACACAGTCATAAGTAACACGATTTGTGATATTGTGCTATCATGGAGTGACTGAGGCTCATCATAACTCGCTAAAGTTAAGTAAAAGTTCGGAGTGATACCGCTGGCCTATATTCGTTGAATACGATATTTACAAAAGTCTTCAACATCTTTGCTGTCAAAATGGCAAAGAGTTGTTTTGTCACAGTGTTTAACAAGAATTACGTTGTGTCGGATGACTCACCTCTTAAAGAAAATACAAGTTCAATCTGCTAGTCTCAGTTCTTGTTTTTCATCAATCGATTGAGTTTAAATAATTTGACGTATCGAAAATGTACTGAATAAAATCATCAATAAAAATAAATGCAAAGCTAATTCGCCGAACAAAGAACAAAACATGGGAAATCAATCTTTGAAGAAAAAGAAGTTTTGAGAAGGAAAATCATTGTTCAAATTCACCAAAAATTCAATTATACTGTTATGGAAAGATATACTTGTTGATACCATAATACATTTGATATTTTATAACAATATTGAATAATAATAATTCGAGAAAAACATGACAACACGGCTGTGGATGTGGATGTAGGTGTAAGTAAGGGGATGGGTGTGAGTAAGAATGTGGGTGAAGTGAAACCTCACATCCATGCCCTCCATAAGCCGCAATGACTACTGCTGATACTCATAGAAAAAGATAGGGATAAGAATTCATCAACAATTTTCGTAAATAATAACAATTGTAGCAGTGAGAATTTCTGAAATCAATGTCATTCGTTTTAGGTGTGGCCGCATAGAGATAATGTGAGAAGTCAAAACACAAAACAGTTGAAAACTATGCTGTTACGTGATGATGACTTACTTCGCAAATAAAACTACTCAACATTCTAACTCTTTTTCTGCAGAAAATAAGAGATATAAAAATGACCAGATACGTTTCTCATTGCCTCTTTAGCCTTGAATTGGCGTTTTGATCCAGTCTCGTGACATCATGTTTATCATAACAAGGTGTTGATGGTTGGAAGAGAGAGGATAGGTGTTGCAATTGTTATTATTTTACTGAAATAAAAAAAGAGCAAAATAATACTGTAAGATGACATATCAAATTGAAATCAACATGTTAACATAATGTTCGAAATATGTTGCACCGATTATGCTTGATCTACTTGTGAAGTATCAACCGATTGTGTTACTCAGTATTGCCTTCTCAACATCCAGAACAACACCGAAAGCCACTGTCTGTCTCATGTCTCGGACAATGAACTGACCCAATGTTCGATACTCATCGAACCGTTCAATACACAAAGGTTTCTGTGGGATCAACTTGACCAAAGCAGTGTCACCAGATTTCAGACACTGTGGTGCTTCTTCAATGGTCTGGCCTGACCGACAATCGATTTTCTTGATTAGTTCGATGAAATTACAAGCAACACTAGACCCATGACATTGGATCACTGCTGTATATCCCGCATTGATCTGACCTAAACAGTTGGTCAGCACGATCTGATAATAAGAGTTGCTATTCTTCTTGCTCGAATAGAAATAAAAAATTCAAGATTCTTACTTGGGCAATGAAACTCAGGACTTTCTGAGCTGGATCATTTGTTGGATCCGAGCCAACTAATCCCGGTTGTAGTTCTTTCGTATGAATACTTTTCACATGGACTGTTACATAATCACCAGGCATCGCTTCTGAAAAACACATTACATCCTAGCATAAAGTGACGAAATCGAATTTATACCCTTGACAGTTTCGTAGTTCATCTCGATCGACTCGACTTCAGCCGTGATATTTGATGGAGCAAAATGGACAATGGTGTACGTTTTAAGTACACCTGTTTCTACTTGACCTATGAGCACTGTTCTATCGCTATTTGTTTTGCCCTTGCCACGAAGACTAAAACGCAATGGTCTCATAGCGAGCTGCACTGGGGGGACGAGCGCATCTAAGACCTCCAACAGGGTGGTGACTGTAATGTTTTCACTATTGCGTTGGACATGCCAGCCCTGAAACCAAGGCATCTTGTCCGATGCTTGAACAAGGTTATCACCATAGAAGCCAGACATAGGAACAACTGTAATAACGTGTGATTGGTAGCCTATTTTCTGCATCCACTTGAGGACTTCAGTCTTAATTTCGTTGAAGCGATCTTCCGAATAGGGTGGCTGGGTTGTATCCATTTTGTTAATGCCGATAATGATTTGCTTGACACCCAACATATAAGCAAGCAACGTATGTTCACTAGTTTGACCATGCTTTGAAATTCCGGCTTCGAACTCGCCGAGACTAGCAGAAACCGTTAACAAGGCACAATCAGCCTAAAAAATAGGAAGAGTCTATAACCAATATCAGTGAAAGCATAGATTTCTCATTGCTCATGAACAAATCTTCACAAGAACAACAAGACTTTGCATACTTTTGAAACATTATTGACCATATTTGTGATGAAATCACGATAACTCGGAGCATCGACAATAGTAATTGAGTATTTGGTGGTCTCAAATGTGAACAATGCGACATCGATAGCGACACCACGTTCATGTTCGCCTTTCAGTTTGTTAAGCATCCAAGCATATTTGAAAGAACTTTTGCCCATCTGCGGATTACGAAGAATCGAAGAGTTCAATTTAAGAATTAACCAAGGAAAGAACTCACCTCCATAGTTTCTTTCTCGAATTTCTTGAAGGTTCGCTTATCCATAATGCCACACTTACAGAGCAAATGTCCGATTACTGTAGATTTGCCACTATCAGCATGACCAATGACAGCTATCCTGATAGGAATCTTTGTGCTGCCCATGATTGCTAATCGCTACCGATAATTCAAGATTCAAAAAATGTGCTCCAGAAAAGTTCGATTGCAAACCTACAAAGCTATACCTTGAGTCAATTTGGTATATTGGCGAAGTCGAACTTACGCAAAATGTTTATAGTATGACATCATTTAACCTTATCAAAGCGAGTTTTTAATACAGAATACAAAAAAAAATATGCGATACGAGAAGTAGTTTGTTTGACGACGTATGCTGAATTATGCCTCTGTCTTTTCCTCGTGGTAGCATTATATGTGAAGTCTCAACAATCAGGAAGCCAATTCTGAGAATAAGATAATAACAAAAATGACATGAATGATAACAAAGGAAAAAAACCCAACTTAAGAGCCATGGGGTATGGGTGTTAATCTTCTTCTCACCCATACCCACAACCGCTTAGAAATATCGCCTCAGATGGACTTTTGAAGCACTGAATATAATTAGAGTTTTAATGACCCTTCTAAAAACTTATCTGTCCAAGAATTAAATTTCATGAAAAGATGAATATAGAGAATGACATTAGAAATAGTCAATAAATACAACATATGGAAGTTTGTATTTTTATTAACTAAGAATGTCTTTTTAATAATGAAATACCTTCCAAAAATTCTTATATTGACAGTCTATTGAAATATCTTCCTTTTCTAAATTACTTTAACAAGATTCACTTATATGTGAAAAATGATGTTTCACTGAGGGTGTTAGTGTAGACATAGGCGAAGAGAGGTCTCTTATCTTCACACCCAAACCCCACACCCACATCCTAACTGGTTTTCTACATAGAATAGTGTTTTGCAAATCTGTTTTTCTTTGAAATCGAGAAATTTGACATGGTGTTCCTCATCTCAATACTCACTGTTGATGAATGAGTCGGATCAAATTATTTATTAGTGTACCATTTTATAGGAATATGTTCACTCTTTCATGGAATGTGTCTGAAATAATTTTCGTTTCTACTTTGAGTAAATTCTAAATCAGAAGTGCTACACAAATTCTGAAGTCATACTGTAGAAATTTACAAACATTTTATTAAGTTACTTCTCGATAATACGTTACTTCAATTTTCATATATGAACCATTCCACGTAAGCGACTACCGGAGCTGCTCAAACGAAGTCTTCAGGTTTTGCTCAATTTATATTAATTTCATAGATGGAACGGTTTTATAAACTTTGATGCAAGCCATTTTGAAAACTATTGAATCGTTTATTTGGGGTGCGAAGAGAAAAATATTGTCAACGGTCGAATTCGTCATCGAGTACAAACTCTCAAGGCTTTTGATTATGGATTTCACTGGAAGAATATATTAGCACTGATGTAAGTGATGGCCTACTGAAAGTAATGTCTGGTGAAATAAAGTCTGACTTTTATCAGTGAAAAATAATAAAAACTACTTCGATGTATTTACTTTTAAGAAATTGCGTCTATAAAGAATAAAAAGAGATAAAATCAGTGTCACGAACGATCTGAAATTTTATCGAACTAAAAATGTCACGAAATATTGATTATTGATCTTATTAGAGTAGTTGTTTATTAGTCTGTTACAAAAGGATTCCAATCGAAATCTGATAAAAGTACATCGACTTTGCAGATGAGTAAAACAACGCAGAAGACGATTATAGCAAAAATGGCATAGAAAATTATATAAGAAATTAGCTTGATACATGCATATGAAAGTGTAGTAGGTTCTGCAAGAGCGAATGAAATTTGATCGACACAGAAGATTATGATAACTGGTACGCATAGAGCAATTACAAGAACACAGATGAAGATCAATGATTCATAACAGACGAACTTACTTAATCGACAATTGACGCATGAAGAATATCAGATGAATGATCATAAAGAAATATTATGTTTTCTCTTGGTTATAAATCTTTTACTAAACAGGTTGATGAACTTTGAGATCTATCTTTTATTTTCACATGCATTAATGCGGAACAGTCAAATGAGGTAATTGACAAACGTTTCAATCCATTAATGAAATCGATAATCATTTTCTCAGATTGTATAGTGGCATGTAAACGTTCAACGGTTGAAAATAGGTAACAAACTTGTTCAACTGAATAGCTAAACTTAGTATCACTATAGTCAGTATGTATTTCAAGTGTTCTTATATGTTCAAAACGAAAGCCTTGAGCATACTGACAAAACATGCCACGCTGTTCTTAAATGTGAGGTGATGGATATTCGACATCGCTCCCAATATAAGCATATTGGTAGTTTGTGATCCAATGTCTCAACGTGAGAAAATCGATGAGAATAAATAAAAGATGATTCTGACACTATTAAACGAGTTCAGAAAGGTTTCAGTCAATTCGACTCCTATTACAGAGAAAAAGTTGAACGTGATCAAATTGCTCATCAATTTCTGCCAATGATATCCATTGATCAAATCAGTTTGACCTTGAGCACGTAACTCCAAATGTCTAAAACGAGGCAAATTTATAATCAGATGTTCAAAACTGTTCATTGTTGTTTGAAAATCTGCAATAAAACTCAAAATTTATTTCAAAAACTCCTTTTGATGTTAAGAACAGAAAAATAGTAAAAAGGTGATATAAAGGTAGACTTCATAAATGTAACTTATTCTTTTTGATGGGGTGTGGACTTGAGTGAAGAGAATATTAACACTGACAACCACACCGTGCAACCCAAGTGTAGTACTTTGTCGAGCTACTCACTTCCGTCATGGATATAGAACTCAAATAGTTGGTTGATTTGAAAATCAACTTGTTGAAATATACAATTTTCAAATGTTCCAGTATCAACTTTCAATTGACTGTTGATATATGTTATTTTGTGCTTATGACAGGCTTTCTATTTTAGAGTTTCGTGTTGTTAATATCAACGCATAGTTAGGAAAAATTTTAACTTGAATCTTTATTCGAACAGTTGTTATTCAAGTAGAATCACTTTATTCGGGTTTTAAAGATATCACTGGTTATGAATAGATCCTGACTCTATAGGAAGCATAGTTTTTTAGACTATAATCCAATATCTTTTTTGCCTAATTTTGTCACGATTATTTAGCCTTTGAAAAATATGAGCATAACAATTTCGACTTTCGTAAGAGATGAAAGTCAATTTTTTTCTAATACTTACCACTCACATCGAGTACTAGTTGAAAGAAACAGGGCAACATTAATAGAAATGATTGTGGCAATCTGTCTTGTACAATACGAACTTCTAGCGTTCGAAACTGAGCTACACCAAAACACATACTTTGGAGTTTTCTTAATTTATATCGTTTGAGTAACGCATGAGAACGAACGCCGATTCTTAAGCTTAGACAACTGTGATAAGATGGATTTCCATAAATAAGAATCAGGTTTAATCAATGTTAGTGACCTGATATGTATGAATTCTGATAGTTTGATATTATAAAGATGATATTCACTTTGATACCATGTTTCATAGTTATTGGAGAGCGTACGTAAGATGACTTGACTAGGTGAAATCTAACGATCGACAAAATTAAAATGAGTTCGGAGAATTTTTGTAAAGTCAAGTTGATAGTATGGATATGTATATAGTATACAATCGAAATAAGGATTTATATTGGGAAATGCGTGAACGATTTCGTGACTTTGAAGATAATCGAATATTTTGTACAGCACTTCCACAGAAAAATGGTTGAAATATGATTTGTACATGATAGTGAGGTATATAATGAATCAAAATCGCTAAATGAAATGACTCTTCAATGGATTGTGACGTCCATATTTTCTTTAGAAATGTCTTTCGGAAGTAACAATGACTCTTTGGAGAATACCAATGCTCTTCAAGAGTAGACTGTCATTCTCTTTCTCTTTTTCTCTTTTGAATTACATAGAAAAGTATGATACAACAAAAATAAACGGCACACAGCGCTGGTGTTTGAGAAAAGATCGAAGATGTTGCTAAATTGGAAAGAATGACAAGGAAACAAGAAGCCGAAACTTTTTTTGTGGATTTTGCTAATTATTGTTACGTTCAGAAGCGTTTACACAGGGTTATGTCAAGATAATGTGGAAACATAACAAGAAGAATTTAAGTGACACGAACACAATTTCATCGATACGACACTAAGCTACAGTGTGTGACAATTTGAAGCACATGGAAAAGAAAAATAACGACAACTGAAAGAAGTGTCTTTCTTTCAAATTTTTCACTCCTCCCATCCGAAAGAAATGACCAAGGTTATCACCTTGTTTTTTGTTGAAATCTCCCCAAAAAATATATCATGATAGAAAAGAGACCATCCTAAATCAGACCTATGCATTTATTTCAATTTTTTATGCACATTTTAGCGTAAAAACCGAATGGTTCGTCATTTATCATCGAGAACGAAATCTGTTTCGACACATAGGGACAGCAATACACTAATATCATTCCGATTTGAAACTTTCGTCTCAAAGTTTCTTGATAAGTTTTTGGCACAAAAGGAAATAGAGGAAAAAGTCAGACGAAAGGTGGGAAAGTATAGACGAAAAAGCATTTTCGTAATACTGATTTTGATAATGATTTTCCCGCTTTTAATCATTTTAGTTTCCCAAGAGACCTGTGAACATTCTCTATACATTTGCCAAGGTTATCCATGAAGATATTTGCTAGGGGCATTTCAGATTGAGAGAAAGATTTCGCCTATAGTCTTACCAATATTTATTGGTTATTTTCACTTTTTAGAATAAGCTGAAATCTGATTACATATTTTTGTTCCTTTGACCTCCGAATACTCAATCATAGGCTGGATTTTCATGTGAAAAGAGACCGGATAAGAACAGTCAGATCATCCGGAAAAGCTTGTGCAGAATGAGCACCAAGACAAGAGATCAGATCACAATCAAAAACAATAAATAGATAGGAATGTATCCTACTGTCTTGTGAGAGGTCACTGCAAATATTGAATACATTCGAACTTTTCTCTCCAAGAATTATATACCCTCGTTTGTCCTTCACCTATCAGGTAATTATTGAGGTGTGGGTGCAAGGATGCTGCTCATTGGCACCCATACCACACCTACCCTTTCGCTGTGTCTTATTGTTCTATCTTCAGCAATATTCATCACTACCAGAAACCGAAACGAATGAAAAAGTCTTGATTCGATTCGTGTTCAATCTCTTGTGACTATCCATTGAATAATTAGTTCTTCCTAATTTGATTAAGAATTAATAAAGATGAATCCATCAATCATTGAATAAGCATAGTTGTAAATGCTTGATATGTTTTTCATAAGTTGTTGTAATTTCGCATTTAATATTAATCGGATATTCACCAGCTGATTCACCTTGAATATGAAAATAATAAGCAGCTTATAACAAAACAAACAATGGTTCAATTATATCCGTTAAGTTTTCAAATATATTTATTTATTCATATAAATAACGTTTAGGAAATACATTTATGATTGTTTTTCCTGTTTATCTCTTAATAGATTTATTGATCTGTATGTCACGGATAAGTATTTGATAATTTTGAATTTTCATTAAAATTCTGCATAATTGAAGATTAGTCATTGATGATATCGTTATCAAAGAGGACCATCGAATGACTAAAATATTTCTTTATCTCGTTCAACAAACTTGAATATTTCGTTCGCATTAGCAACACTAACCAGTAGTGTATTTTAAAACTTTCGAATGAAATAAATAGTTTTAAGAATTATAGCATGTTTTAAACATATTATATTTACTTCATAAATTCAATACAAGCTTTTTTTTTCATCACACTGACTGAATTTTTAATAAGATCAACAAGCGAACGTGATAAAAATAAAAGAAAGTTCGTTTGCCTTCTGGTTAGGTAAACTATCAATATAATCATGATAATGATCATTCTTAATATGAACATTTATTTCAGAGATCGAAAATGAACTGAACGGTTCTATTGCGGTTCGATTCGGTGTCTGATTCACTTACAGGTATTGTAATTAAGTTTCGAATTCACTTATATCAGACTTGTGAACAACTAAATGCAATGTACTTGTACTCGTTTTTTGGCATACTTTCCAATTGTGTACTGAATAAATCTAAGCTTGCCTCCATTTCTAAAACAAATCTAATTTTATGTCTATAAGTATTGATGATTGATGAACGAAGAATAGTATTCCATGATGATTATATTCCAAGAGATTTTCAAAACAAGATCAAGCTTTTCAATGTTTCTATATGTCTTCAAAATGCTGTCAAATGCGACGACAAGTATTGCTGTACACATTGTCTATTAAACAGACTACAAACAAAAATATGTATTATTATTATTAATGAGGATGTGGTTATGGGTAAAAACAATCCTAAGACCCATAACACACCCACACTCCGCTTTAATTTCGTCAATGACCCGCAAATCAACTCTGCTGCTTTACTTTTCTCATCAATAGGTATTGGCCTCGCGCGATGTATTATAGCTCACATACATCTTCATCTTTTGAAACATTTTGTATTGAAAAAATGAGACTATATTATGGTTCGTTTGTCAGCAATTTTCAAAAAAGCACTAAACTATGAATCTTCTGACCCAAAAAAAAAACAATTGATCCCTTTATGAACGTAGAGGCAGATGATGTCAAATTTAAGTTTCCACAAAACTTAGATGAAACACACGCGGACCGTAATATTTGCAGGCGACGGGCATCCCATCTCTCAATACGGCTAGTTGGGGTCATAGGACGAACTCTGAGTTTCGCGGAAACTCAAATTTATCATCACCAGACACAGGAATTGTTGACAATCATATCGAAGTTGCCGAGGCACAATATCTTGCTAATGCCATTCGTAATAGTACAGTAGCTTTCATTCTCTCTTCGTTTCTCTCATATGCATCGTCTTCACTATACATAGGCTCTCAAGGAATTAAGCATATTCTACCAACGCCAAAGCAATATTTTGTCATGGGATATTGCAAGATTACAAGAACAAGGCAACCGGTTAAAATATGTACATCGATGGCTTCGACTATAACCGTTTAGTGTAAAAACAAGTTCAAATCAGTACTCTCTACTCTTGCTTTTCAAAAATAGACTTCTGTGGACGATAGTATTTAAGAATTATTACTAAACTGAATTTTCTTCATATAACAATGCAGAGTTTTGATTATCAATAGCTCACAAAATGATAGACGTCACTTGTTTAGTTTGATCGATGTGGCTAAATCAACATATTAAGTAGGTTAGGTTTGAATATTTGAAATAAATTCAAATAGCATGATTTTTAGCAAGCTATTTCACCCTGCGACAATGATAATAGTGAATGAAATAGAGAAGCATCACAATATGACTATGAGTCGTTCTTCTTATTATACTTTCGACAATTTTTCTTCATTTTAGAATGAAGAAAACAAATTCCAATATGTAAAAATCTCGACTATGAGTATTTTTAAAGATGTACGAATTTTTTTATCGGTCTCAATTCAATCTTCAAATATTTCGACCCATACTGCAAATAAAACGATCGTGTTCAATCAAATGCGTGATAAGCATTGAAAAGCAAAAACGTAAGATCATCGCAGTCAAACAAGTCGTACTTCCACTTTCGTCTCACTCGAATTTAGAATAATCAATTATGTTCGCATTAAAGAACAAAAGAATACTCTATTCTAGGTCCATAAATAAATAGATCGATGAAGTAAACAAAAGATATTTTTTTCTGCTTCTTCATTAAAACTAAAACATTATCTTCTAATTACTTTTATATTAAATAGTATAGTTTATATACTTTTCAATCAACTTGGATAAATGATTTATTTATTATATTATTAAGTTTTTAATGTACAAGATTAAGATGTCTGAATTTGAAAGGTGTCAATAGAACTTTTAAGATTCCTCTAAACAATCTTAAGCTTTTTATGAAGGTTGCATCAGCACATAGAATAAGAATATGATGAAGTTATTTAAATATTGTTCTATGCAATGATTTTCTGAAAAATCTATTAAATATGGTCATGAGTGAAGTCTTTGAAATACTAATACTAGGGACACCATGGATTCAAATTATGACCTTTACCATAACTCATCATTTTTCTAGTTTAATGACGAATCTATTTCCAAAAAAAGGGAATTTTTTTACATAATTTGAAACACAAAAAAGATTTTTGAAAACCTCATTACTATGGTATTTGATTCTTCTGTTTCTAAAAATACTGATTTTAATTTGCTAAAGACAATGTCAAACAATGATTTGTTCACTCTTTATCACGATTTAATCTCGTAATTTTGAAAGAACAATCACGAAACAAAAAATATAGAAAAGAGTCAATCTATTCTTATCTCACCCTCCATAATAATCTCAAGTTGATAATTGGCAAGACCAAGCTTCTACATTTTTCATTTCGAAATAATAAGACAATACCTTTTTCATGGCATAAGCAGCGAAAGTTGTTGTTTTTAGGAGAATCTAAAAAAATTAAATTTGAGACTTTTGTTAATGTTGATTCGTAGTTTTCAAACGAACCGTGCAAAATCGAATAGTACGATTGAATAGTGCCATAAGAAAAAAAATTGATGATGATTTCAAATTTCAATTCATCAATTGTTATCCAAACACGAAATAATTTGCGCATAGATCTTATATTTTCAGTAAAAAAACAAATGATGACTATTTTCCATAGAATGGATTGAAAATCTATAATAACCTTTTCATAAATGAAGGAACAATAAAGAAAAATTCAGCATTGTTTTACTTAAATGGACGAATTTGATAATTTGTATTCTGATCGAGCTTCGTTTTTTTTTCGAGAGAAAAATCAATGGCAAAGTTGTGGATCGATTCAATGAAAAACCGATGAAGGAATTTCGAATTTCACGATTGTGTTATCGGTTGGATGGTTGACAACAATTGTCTAAACTCATCTAACAACGAACAATGCCGAATTTTAAATGAAAATTAGACAAATATTATTGACTTGAGAATCTGTCGAAGAACATTATTCCTTTCGAAGATGATGGAATTGATCATTTTCAGAGTGAATGGTTTCGGTCTAACTCATAGCATATGACTATTACAGGAACTGAATAGAAGCAAAAGAATTGTTTTTTTCTAATAGAACTAGTAATAAGAATCGAAAATCCAGCTAAATTATCGTCTTTCTGTTGTATAGAACTGTCATCTTTCAAACATGGGCAGATTCAAACTATCACTCGAGTATATCGATCGATTAGATTACGATCTTTGATTTCGCTGATGCTTAATGACGTATGTCTCAGTATTATTTGCAAAGTAATTGAATTTGAGAAGCTACAGAAATACATATTCTAAGATAATAAATCCATAATTCATCAAATGCACTGAAGTTTGATAATGGATTCATGATTTGACCGAATCAAATCAATCCAATATAATCGCTTATCAGATGCTCTTGGATTTCTTTTTCGGACGATGAAAGCCTTTGCTTAGAAAGTCAAAACTCTTTTTTGAACAATGCAGAATACAATCGTTTTTCACAATCTTTAACGTGATAATAGATCATGAAAATTATATCTTAGTTGTTGTTCCAAAAGAAAACTTTTATTTAACAATGATGAACCAGTTATATTGTAGCTATGAAGAAAACTTTGTATCAATTGATGCTAATGATCTTTGGGTGAAACAAAATGAGCGATAGGTCCCCATAATTCATTTCTCTACAATGAAAAATGTTGACATTTGCCATAATAGATTTCAATGATTTCGATTCGTTCACCATTCTGATTTTGTAACGGTAGATAACTGACAAAACTAGTTGTATGGATGTGGTTGCGTACATGAACGAGGTGGATAATAACATTTTGTTTGACATTTCAAACATTTGATTTGAATTTCTTTTATATAATGTGTTGATGCATTTGTTTCATCAATATTTTCAGGTTCTTTTAGTGAGCTTCGACTGTAATCATCCATCATATCCATGGTGATATTGTTCTCTAGTTTGCCATGAATAAAATAGATATCTAAAGCATATGGAATCAAAAAATTTATATCACGTTACACTGTACAGCATCAAAGATTCTTACATAATTCATGATTCGGTTGTGCTTTGTGAATAGTACTTGTTGTCGGAGTGTGGGTATGGGTGTGGATGTGGGTTCATTTAAGAGATCAATTACACCAACATTCACACCCACACCCTCAACAAAATAGAATTCCTTTGGAAGTCGAGTCTTTCATTAAATGGCAAGAAAATCGAGCAAATCTTGATTTTTCTTCTCGACAAATAAAAATCAATAATAAAAAAAAAGAAAAATTTCAAACTTTTTCTGCCATCGACATTAAAATAATATGAGTAACAACCACAAATATTATTAAGAGATTTTTTGGTCGTTTAATGATTGCGATATCACTTTGAAAGTCGTTGGAACAAAGCAAAAAATCATTCACTTCGCTTTATTTTTCAAAGAATACTTTTCAAGCAGCACAAGAAAGTGCCAAAAGCAATTTGCTATTAGCAAAAATAAAGTTTCGTGACGGAAGTGAAGAAAGTTCTGTTGAGCTCGAGCTATAAAAAAAGAAAAAAAAAATGAGACAACCGAATATTTGTTGCTTGTACTGTATTCCGTCATGATCCTAATGATGTAAAGAAAAACATCAGTCTCAAAAACTCAGTAAATAAATAACGCAATACCAGTGTAACGAAAAGGCACACAAGCTTTCCTAGTCACCTTTTTGTTAATATAGAAAATTTTTGTTTTCGCGTGATCAATATTCTAATGGTTATTTGAACCCTTTTCTTTCTGGAAATTTTCTGGAAATCTGAAAGTTTATAGGAATTTTTCGTTTGATTTTGAATCAAATATCTTATTTTTCTTAATATCTGAAATAAAAGTGCTTATCATATATAAACTATTGAAAAAAGACATAAAAGAATAGTTACTATATCGGAGAGTAGCGAGAAAATCATCCAAATAGATTTGTAAGTTTCAATAAATCAAAAAAAAAATTTTGATTATTATAAAAATTGGATGCTGAAAATAGTCATATTCGTGTATGAAAATGTATTTTTGTTCATTTTAGAGCTTGAATATTGATCGAAGAAGAAAGGCAAACAAAGATGTTTTTTCTTTTTCATTGTAAAGAAAAATTCTTTTGAAAAAATGAAAATAATTATTTATTGTTGGTAAAACAAACATTTCTTATGAACAATATTTTTGAAAATTTTAAAAGATAATTTGGATTTAAATGAAACATTCAATTATTGCTTTTGTGAATTTTGTGCATCACGAAGCATCGCAATCTCAATTGATTCCAATAATGTAACAAATGTCTAATTATATAAAAGAATAAAAATAAATAGGGTGTGGAGTGTGAGTGTGGAGAAGCACACACACAAAACCGACACTCGCATCTCACATCCATACACTCACACTCACACCTTCTCTTGTTCGGTATCCATTATCTGTTAATCATGACTTGATGATGGAAATGGTTGATAGATTGAATCGATATGTGTGTATATTTGACACATGTCAAAATGTGTTTCAACAAAGATACACGTTTTCAAATTAAACTAATAGATGATTTGATTTTTTTTGAGATAATAAACAAAAAGAATCACAAATTCAAATACTTACGATTGTATTGTACGGAAAATCAAAGTTTGTTAGTATTCTTCTTTTAGTTTTTACAATAGCATTTGATAACTATGTGCTACATCATTAGACGTTTTTCATGACTCAATAATCGCTTAACAAATTTTTATTTAACTATTCATCATTATTGCGTTTTAACTAATGTTTTCATCATAAAATATTCCTTTTTATCATAACAAATTTCATCTCATTTATGAAAAAAATAATCGAACTTTCTATTTAATGCATTTTTGCATTCAACGAAATGATAATGAAGGCGAATGATCTGATTTAAATGTATGTAGCTCCAATTCAACAGTTTTCAAAACTGAATTGAAGATCTACTGCATAAGTAGTTTCAAGTAAAGAGAAGTAGAGTTAATAATCAGTGCTTTTCCATATGACATAGAACTAGTGGCATGTTAATTTTATCACAATAGACTTAAATAAGATTTTCATTCACTTGAACTCGTATGAAAGAATCGCTCATCAGATATTCAATTTGGTTGTTGAGATTTATTGCGTGGTAACCTGTTGAAGCAATTAACTAATCTTTCAAAGACTGATGAATTTTCCTTCATTGATGAATAAAGGTATACTGGAAAAAAAATCAAAAAATTAAACTGATATATAATATTTCGTAGGATATGATCATTCAATTTTTTTGCGATGATTTCAATTCAAAATGAATTGTCTATTTCCATTTGTTTATAAATGAACTTCTTCATAGGAGAAAACGAATGTGTGTCATAAATCGATTCAAGTAACAGAATGTTTCCAGTTACTTTACTGATGATCCCCTAAGTAGAAAAATATTCTCATAAGAAATTTATGTAAAATCATGAGAATTGGATGCCATTTTCAAGGTAGAATATTTTTTTTAAAAGTCAATAGATTTTAATTTTTTTATGGAAATGCTGAATCGTTAGCTCTGTTCTGTGATAGTTACTCACGTTAAACAATTGTCGTAATAATACGTCTCGATTAGAGAGAAAAAGTCGCCGAAACATCATTAAGAAATATAGAAAACAAAATGCCTTCAATATGGTCATTATAATTTGTAAACTTCATAGAGATCATTAAAATCTGTGTTATTGAGGTTTCCCGTTGACGAGAAATATGAAAAGATCATTGAAATCATGAAGATAGAATACGATAGATCGGTAGGTTTTTAGACTAGAATATTTACTACGAAGAATTCCGTAAGTCCGAATTCTTTGACGTTATTTTCAACATATACTTTATTAAACAATGAAAATTCTAATAGACTAATTTACGACGATAAAGATCGATGTTGCTCTTCAGTTTCACAGAAATGTATTAAATTAAAATTAAACAACAAGAAAACAAAATTATGAAAAAAATCAGATAAAAGTAAAATTTTTGTCATTGAAAGCAAAAAAAACGCTCTAATCTTTATTCATCAATCACGCTTTAATCTTACAACTAGTGATAACATAATCAATGAACTATTTCTTTTTACTTTTCATCAATTTTTTCAAATTTTATTTGTCAGACAATTTCATACAAATTTTTCTCTGCTACTAAAAAGATGTAAGGTAACTTTTTTTTTTTTAATTCTAAAATGATTTATTCAGTTAAAATTAACAGAAATCTATTTTCCACCTGTCGTACCCATTCCCATTGATGTTTTAAAAGTATCATAAATCCACCATTGAAGAGCAGTTATTGTTCCAATCATGATAATTCTCGTTCCGAGACCTTTAATACATAAATTAAGAAGACCAAAATCTTTAGTTATTTCTTTAATTGATTTTCCTTTATAATTTGGTTTAGCCATCAATGAAACAATTGAATCACCTGGATGAGATACAATAGCACAAAGAATTCCAGCTAAATAACCTGCACCAAATGTTATTCCTAATTGAGTACTTTTAGAATAATTTGATTTTGGTTCTGTAAATACATGAGTGTATAACATTTGAACAATCTAAAACACTTAAAATAAAAAAAAAATTCTCTTTGATGAAAAATACCTTTTCAAAAAAATAAAATTTGGTAACAGTATATGGAATTTGTCTTGACCATAATGGTACAATAGATCCATATGGAAATCGAGTTATTTTTCGATTCGTATTCTTTGCAATAGTAGCTGATATAAATGTTGTAGGAAATGTACCTGGTACACTTGTTTGAATTCTAACCTTAACCATTTCCATAGGACATAAAGCAATACAACCACAAAATTCTGCTGCTGCAGCTCCAGTGAGCCAAATCCATCCACGATATTTTTGAGAATTTTCATAACCAACTAAATTTGCTAATATATCTTTGAAAACTTCATAAAGACCGAATTTCAGAGCACCTTGAGTAGAATAACCTAAAATAGTAGGTACCCATCCTTTCCATATTGCTCGACCACCTTCTTCATAGATTATTGTTCGAAGACTACTCAACAAATTTGTATATTTAATTGGATTTACCTAAAATATTTTGAAAATATTCGCATGTGAATAAAAATCAACAAACCTGCATATTACATTTCGTTACATCAAGAGGTGTTATAGCTAAATGTGTAGAGCCACATGCAAGAGCACCTCCAATTAAACATTTTCCATAATAAATATTGTTATGTAAAACAACTCCAGCTGTTCGAGCATTCAATACTTTATTATTTTCATTTGATAAATTCTCTTTGCCCATTATTTATCTAGAATAGTTCATTAACATTGAAGAATATTTAAAGATAATTAGATGATTAATTTAGAGTTCTTTACTTTAATAAAACAACCATCCTATGAGGTATTCCACATTAGTCACGACCAACGTTACTCAATTGATTACACAGATTCGGCTGTTATTTTCACAATAGATAAACGTAGTAAAGTTAGGAAGAAACTGAAAATGTCAGCTCAAATGGATGAACCGTTCTGGAGATATAGACGTTGCAAGTGTATATACTCAGCTTTCATTTTTGTAAAGAACAATAAGAGTTATAACAGAAATTTTTTTTTTACTATAGATACTATCGACCATGGGTTATCACTTTTAATAATATCAAAAGAACCTTTTCGTGTGAAATTTTTATTGGCACTATATGTCATTTCTAGAAGGCATGCCAACGTAAATAAGGCAAGTTGGTCGAATCTGCGTAATGGATTAGGGTGTAGAACAATCGAAGACCCACATCCACCTTGTATTTTGATGTGCTTTTTCAAATGAGACTATTCTCCAAATGATTTATCACTCAGATTCGACCATCTTGCCTTATTTACGAGGACATACTTTGTAAAAATAGCATATGGTGCCATAAAAAAATGTCACACGACAAGGGGCTTTCAATATCATGAAAGGAGCTAGTCCATGGTGGATAGAAACTAGAGTAAAAAAGATCTCTGTTATAACTCGTATCGTTCTTTAGAAGATGAAAGCTGTGTACATAAAATTACATCGTCTATATCTCACTCAGATGGTTCATCCATTCGAGCTGAAATTTTCAATTTTCTCCTAATGTTACTAGGTCTACCTACTGCAAAAATATTAGTCAAATCGTTGAGATTGACTAAGCAACGTTCTACAGGAACTGTTCGTGTCTTAAATGTAATAAACTCCTAATCATAAAACACGATACAAAATACAAGTTACAATCGGTAAACTTTGAAATTAGTATGTAGAAGAGTAAATAGAACGGATGTGAGTGTTCATGAAGAACGGAACGACACGCACACCCACCGAATAAAAATGGCGTACTATATTCCAAAAACAATTATGATGACAATCCTAGAGTTGAGCATAACATGTAATTTCTCCAAGCGTAAACTAACTGAACGAAAAAAAAATTCTTTAGTAAAAAGAAACAACATCAGCTGTAAGAAGGATTATGATAGTTTGTTGACGATTTTAAGTGTAATGAAACAAATAAAAAGAATTTTTCTCCCGTTCATTAAAAAGAAACAGAGAGCATTGTTCATTCTGATGAATGTTTTCACCAATAGAAAAAGGAGACATGTAATAATGGGCTGGCAGTCAGCGACCTCTATCCCAAAAATGCTTTATATATTTTTGATCATGTAAAATTAGAGATTAAAAAATTTGTATTTTCTACCAGGTCTCTTTTGAAAGTCATACTTTTGAATTGCGGTGCTTTTTATTTATTCGTATGTTTTTGTTCCAGTGCTGCAGATCTCTTCGGCAGTGACTAAATTATTAAATTATGCACTAAAATAGAAGGAAATCATCAATTTATCTGGTCTTTAAATTCGTTCCACATTTGATGATTTCTTTAGATTTATCGGCTACAATGTTGGTTTTTCTCACTTTTCGTCATTAAGGAAGACGAAATTTTATTATAACAGATCTAACTTCCTTTTATATTGTGCTTAGTAGATATCTATTAGAATGCCCATGCCCACCTGTGTAGCTCAAACGTGAAGTAAGTTTTATGGTTTTAGGGAGTATTCTCTGTTGAAATCTGATATTACGGTAGACTGATGATAATTGATCGGCAAAAACAATCACCAAAATATCCAGCGCATTATAACGATATCTTTTCATATAATACAATCAAATTCACAAAATCATACATGCCATATCTGGAACTTCCCTCAAATGCAATATGTCCTCTTTACGTTAAAATGTATTTTTCTCCAAAAACTGTTACAAAAACGAGTTTCGACGTTCGACTAAACATATTTTTTGATTTTTTTGCATAAATACCGTAAAACAGGCTTTCTTGAATGTTATAATGGGTTTAGTTCTATCTGAAAAGGACGCTTCTGTTACTAACATGAAGTCGAAATGTCAGACGACGAGCAACAAGCAAAGAAAGTTAGCATAACAAAAGTCAGCGACTCGATATTCCGAAACAAGCAATATCATCTACTCTTCATGTTGACTTCAGGTTTCTGTAAAATGTGACTATTTATGAAGGTTGAGGTAAATAGCAAGGCATCGACCGATATCGAGGGTTCTGGTTTGCTCTCAACCCCTTAATAGATGACTATATGGATAAAGAGAATATTGAATTAATGCCATGTCACTTGCATAGTTCGTGACACAGATATATTATATAATTTTAGTGTCTGTCTGTCTGTCTCTATCCATGAAGAAGATAAAAATAAACGAGATATTACTAGAAATAAAGTTTTCTTTGCCCATTAAAACAACTTCATCGTGCTCCATATACAAGTTCTGTAGGAATAACATTAAAGGTATTTTAAACTTGAACGAAGGTTTTACGAGTTGAGAGAAACATACGTGCATAGATTAGCCTAAATAATATATCGTACTCTTTTGCTGAAAGATAAAAGCAGTATAGTGGTATGTCATGCGCTTTCTCCTTTTACCCTTTCAAAGAGCTAAGACAATACACAACAATAATGTAATTAGTCCAAGAGTTGTCAATTAATACGGACAAACTATCGAAGAGGACGCTGATTGTCAACGTACTTGTTGACTCAAAAAGATTCAAACACAAAGAATTTCATCACTTTTATCGTTTGCATTCTGTTTTCCTCTTGTACAAATGTGAATACCTATTTCTTAAATACCAAAAATCGAATTTAATGAATAGTTTACAATAGAAAGTATAATAAAAAAAATGAATTTACTAACTCTGAAAGTGCTTCCATACCTTTCAATGTTTCTTTTATTCGATTAGTTCTATAATACGATTAGCTTCTGGAAACAGTCTGATCTTATTGATAGTTATTGTTAATACTTTAAATTAATACAAGTCGCGAGCGTCGTTGAAATGCTAATAAATACGATATTTAGTAATCGTAGTCACTGTTTCAACAGATACAGCTGGTGGTATAATCCTCAAGAATGATTCGAATTTGATCGACATACTTTTTGGATCCTTTTCTCTAACCGAATCAATACCGCTTCTAAATTCGTTGATATTGCGACTATTGGTCGATTTTTGAAATCTGCAAGTACCATTTTCCATCCATTTCAATAATCTTTTATTATTTATTCGTGTTTCGGATGTTTATGATTGGCTTGCACAGCTCTACAGGGAAACGTCATTCAGAATTCATCGTCGTTACTAATCGCAAGCTGTATTGTTTCTAATTTAGCATAGCATTTGACAGCTTCACAAAATATTCCATTCGATGGCGAAAAATCTTGTGCGATCATTAGGTACCTCTTCATATTGAATGCGTCTAAAGTACTAATAAAATTTATGAACAGTATAAATATTACAACTGGATTTTGTTCCATTGTTTTACAATCAAAACAATGCAAGTGAGAAACACTTCTGACTAAAGTATAAGCCATTTGTTTAAAATCGAATGCTAAACAATTATTTCTACGAGACGAATTGGAGATAATATTTAGTTGCTTAATATTATGTACACAAATAAGAATAGATTTGATTTTTCGAATATTTATCGTTCTTATAATGTAAAAACTTTTTAAATAAGTATATCGAACAGGAATTGTTTTAATGTCTATATCAGTATAGAGTATTGTCGAGCAGCCTAGATGAATAAGGTTTGAACAAGAAATCAATCTAAATAAATAAACATGTAAAGCAAATCTACCGATGATGAGTGAGAAAAGTGAGAGTAAACTTTATTACTGATGCTTAGGATCAAGTGGAGTGAGTTCATTAAAAATACATTTGTTGAAGAATGGAAATCCATTGAAAAAACACTGATACAATGGCAGTATCTTCGATATATCACATTCGAGGGTGTGAGTGTAGATCATTATCTTAGCTACACACACGCTAACATCCACACCCATCCACAGTCGCATCCATGCAAAACTCACACGAAAAATGAAGAAAAACAAACGTCAATCATATAAGAATAGCGAAAATATATATTTGGACTAAAAAGATTGACAATGTCCTAGACATCACTATGGGACACTTAATCCTTCAGTTGTGTACTAGTATGTACTTGAAGATGCGGATTCCGATAGATGGCTCATAATTTCAGCTAGTTCTGCATCGTGTCTTCACATCTCATATACGCATTCTCTTATCTCTCCACTGACTACATACAACACCGCCTAGATTTTGTTGGTATCTATACTAACAGGAATGTTCTGAACTCGGATTAATCTTCGTTCCAATATCAATATTCTTATTTTTTTCAGCAAAATTTCGAACATTTTGTTCATCCTTTTGCTCAATAATTCTCGAAAAAATTTCTTAGCTCTTTATAAATCCGATCAATCTCACTGGAAATGTTTCAATTAGCTCCCTGAATGTTCAAATTTCTCCTGCTCCTCATCTTGACAACCTGGAAATACTCTGCTTAGACATCTATAAATTTTCTTTTGCAATCAAATATCTTTATTTTGGTGGTCGAAAATGCTGAAATAACTTGTTTCCACATTCTCATATGGCCAGTGTTCTCTCTTCTTGCTATAAGTCTTTCGTCAATTTTTTTTCTCGGCTTTTTTCTTTTGTTATTTTCCTTCTGTCATTTGTTGTCGCTATTTTCCTTCTGTCATTTGTTGTCGCTATTTTCTCTTTGAGTCAATTTAATATCATTCATGGCAATATCTCACAGCGTCACATAAGAATGATATCAATTACGATGCATTTATCTTTTATCAAATAAAGGATCAAACGAGCTGAAAAACGATATAAATTGCCCATGATGCAGTCGAAGTAATGGCAAGACGAAAAAACTATCATTTCTACTGGAAAAAAGCTCTTATTATCTACCTTCTTCTTGATTATTGTGAAACAATTAAAGTATGTTTTATCTTTTTTTCAAAATGAATGTCTTTTTTTAATAAGTGATTTTTTTAGATATGAATAAAATAAGCATTTTGTTTCTTATAAGCGTGATCAGTCTCATTTGCTTTACGCAATCAATCAATGGTGGTATATGTGCTTGTACATGTTGTACAGGAAACTCTTGTACGCCGAGTTATCAAGGCAGCTTTTTCCTCAATCCTTGCGACGTTATGCAATGCATAGACCAATGTCATATAAGATACACGGCATGTCCGTCGTTTGGAGATGCTGGCCATTTGAACGGAAATTGCACATCAAGTGGATGAGGATTGTGCTTCTGAACATAAGCAAACACCATATTGGTTACAATATTTCTTTTTGTCTCATAGGTTCTTAAACTAACTTCTTGAACTAAATGATTTTTTCTTCGTACTTTATCTATTAACATAAATAAATATTAATCACGACATACAAAATAGATACAAAATTGTTCTCACTATATCCGCATGATCTTGGAAAACGATCAAGTAACAATACGTTTTTTTTTCTTTTTATCAACTAAGAAAATGATTCAATGAAAGTTCCAGGATAATTCTTATAGTCTTAAGAAAGCTATGTGTATCTGTTGGAAAAGGAAAAATATCGTTGATGCATCCTTTGGGAACACAATATGATAGCTTTTAGGTAGTTTTTTCTTCATGACTATTCACATAATAGTAGCCATCATATTTTTTTTATAATCACAATACACCATATCTGAAATCTAATGACGTTTTGTTTTCGAGGCTTTGTTAATCTTTTAAAATGATACACATCATTCGTCAGAAAACATTCGATTGAAGAGCTAAGAAAAGATTCAATTATCATCACACTAAACAGGAATTTATTCTGAGGGTGTGCATATTAGTCCATGTAGAAGATTAATCGTACCTGCGTATTCACACTCATCCATTCAGTAACAGTAATGCTCTTTCGCATATGAATTTAATCTTTCCGATTTTGACCTTTTTCTTCTACAAATACTGCTCAAGTTTTCTATCTTATTGTTTTAATCCGAACAATCATGATATTTCACGCCTGTTACTCCTAAGAAAAAAAATATATCAGTTTCACAAAATGCTTGCGGAATCGTACACATATAATATCTCATTCAGATATGCCTTGCAAAATCAATTTTGAGTTTCATATATCGATGAGCAAGTTTCATTAGTAGTAATTTTATATAATACAATTTGAGAAATTCTGGTTAAGAAGTAAATTCTATACAAAATTAACATATTTTGCATAGAAAAACTTTGTCCTATTTAGAAATATGAACATGCTTCTGATGTTCAACATTTTGATAATGCATTCAAAATATATTTTATAATTCTAAAACTCGAGATTATGATGAAATGACTATGTTTTAAAGAACTCTGCGAGTCGCATGGGTCTGGGTGTTACTAAAACAAGAATACATCTACACCACACCCACTCATGCATCGAAGAAGGTAAAAGTTGTTTTAACAATATGGATTTGTAGAGAATATTTTCTGTAGGAGGCTCTTATATTTCAAATCAAAACAAATAATGTCACTTAAATTATATGCCTTTGTTATACTATGAATATTAGAAGTAAAACGCTTACTGTAGTCCAATGTGCATAAACAATGAAATCTCGAATGATGCGTTATTAATGAGATACACATCTACTCATTTGCTAGGATTACAAAAAACTTTTTTCACTAGTTTATTTCAAATAGTTGTAAGAGTTTCTTACATAAAAAGACTCCATACAAGTCTATTACTTTCTTCAATGCGTGAATAAAATAGTACAAGCATGTCTACCTGTGTTTTTTTTTGACTCTTCGTTCTCGAAATCGTCGCAATAGAATGAAGGGGTTTTCATTTTCGGCAATGGAATTTCAATTGACATAAGAATGATAAACGATTTCACCAAGAGTTGATCATATTCTATCGAAGGTTTCTATTATTTTTCCTGTTCATAACAGTTGACTGCAGATCAGTTCATCAATTTTAGTTATCTCGAGTAAAAGATGACAGCCAAATAGTCAAAATCAGTGTTTTGTGAAACTTGCTGAAGAAAAAGCAAAACTCATAATGAAGATTCAAAATCGTTTAAAACATCTCAGGACATCTATCTTCCTGACATAGTTCGAACAAATTTCTATCAACTTACAGGTCTCTCTAGAAAATCATGGCACAAGGTACAGATTTTGTTACAGCAAAAAATACCCAAAGTACGGAGGCCAAATCCGTACACGAAGAACTACATATATGCTATGCTTCGTACCGTATTAAATCCAACTTTCGTGAATTTTTAATGTCATGAGAAAAACTAAATTTTGATTTAAATATAAATCCAAAAACTGTTATTCAATTTTTGTTTCAATGTTCATTCGTAGATTGAGGTGAACTTGAAATTCTTGATATTCGGATTCATCAAGATATAATCTGAGTAAGGATACTTATAAACATGTACCGAAACACCCTCACTTTTACCTAATCTCTACGAGCCAAAGTTTAAAACATTTTTGGTCAATCTAAATCAGTTTATCCAGCTTCATATCTATTATATAAATGAATTTTTCATTTCATATTGATTTGACATATATGAATAATACTTTGTTTTAGGCCGAACATTTTTTTAAAATTTTATGTTAAATTAGATCGGATACTTAGTTTTATTTTTTAATGAAATAATTGTGACATTATTTGATAATTGTATCCTTGCGGGTGTGAGTGTGGGGTGGATTGAAGAGACGACATACATCCACACCCGACACCCATCCACACCTTTCAAGTAGGGCTAAAAGCAATATTGCCTTTGAAACTGTTCTATCAATAGAATATCAAATCAATTATCGTTTTCTTTAAATATGCTTGATATTCAGCACTGTGTTATTTTTGTCTTTCATCAAATTTAGTATAGTTGTATATGACGAGAAGACTGGTATCCAGATCCATACTTATGAACGTATCGATAATATTGTACCACTTCTGAAATATATCATTTCGTTTTGAGTTTTCGCTGTTGAACTCAATAAATGATAAGGTAAGTATGCAATTAAAAATGTATAAACAAAGAGAAGATCGTCGCTCACGCTCTTACAGCATAGATCGATAAAGTATTAATTGATGAGTAAAAAAAATAAGATTGAATTGTTTTAAAGTATGAGAATGTTCAAAAACATTTATTATTTTATTGTAATATTATAATAATGTATCTTAAGTTAAACCTTATCGTTCGTAAAGGAAAAATGAGTCATGTCTCGAATTCGCTTGTTGGCCACGAACATGTATAAAAAATATTCATACAATAACTTATTTGTTGCTAAAAGGGGTCTCTTTTCTTTTATCTATCTTTTTCAATCGTCTTTCTAGAAAAGAAAAAATTCGCTTATCATGTTTCCTATTTCTACTATGTTTTGATCTTTTTAGCTCTTTAATGTTTTCTTTTTTTCTATTTTTAAAGAAACGTCTAATACTGAAAAGATGAAAAAGCTATCCTTGTGCTTATTTCTCTACATCACAACAATCAAAAACAAAAAGATGAAGGTATATTGAAATAAACAGCATCTAAATTAAACAATCGTCATTTATCAACAGAAATTTATTTAATGAAAGGTTCTTATTATAAAAAAGAATTATCTAAACGAGTATATTTTTTCTCATCTTCTCAGTTATAATAAGGGAATATTTTCTATGCTAGAAAGACGATTGAAAAGATAGATAAAAAGAAAGAGACCACTCTTAGTAACAAATAAGCTATTGTATGAATTATATATTTATGCATATTCATGACCAGAAAGCAAACTCTCAACATGGCTCATTGAGTTCTAGAATCATACATACAAATATAACAGAAAAAAAATAGAAAAGCAGATGACACAGAAAAATGAAACAGACGAGAGAACAAGATTAATTGAAGAATAGCGGAAGTGTCATGGGTCAACGAGATGAGTCATACGCAGAAATAGACATACTTTTTTTTCTTTCTTTCCTCTCATTTATGACTTTTCTATACTCAAGCCACAATGCTCAATCAACATTTTTTTTTTGTAGTCACTTCTCTCCTTTTTTTTTGCTAACGTGATCGACTGTCTAAAATCTTTTCCGAAATTAAATAAAGCATAAAAATTTTTCTTTATTTCATACCACTATGACAGTTGAAGTTCTCTATGTATCCATTCATCTTAGCGCTTGTCTCTGTACATCCATATGGTGACTTAAATTGTTTCAACTGTGAAGACCATGAATTAATATCCTTCCTTTTTTTTCTCTATATGACCTTTCCTCTTTTCTCGTCTATTTCACCAAAATAGGAGTATATTCATACTGTTATATAGACACGATTGGTTTAGGTATCATCATTAATGATAGCGATAAAGGTACTTCTCTAGTTTGTCATACTGTACAGTTATATTATTAATTTGTAAATAATAATATATTCTTTTTTAGATCGAACAATAGGTAAATATTTTATTTTCTAAAATATAAAATTGTACAAATATTTTTTTTTTCAATGACAAGAAAAGAGAAATATCTATAAATGCATTGACGTCCTGAGTTATAAAATAATATCTGTCACTAAATATATAAGAAAAAAAATTAGAATTAGTCATTTTATTTTATTTTTGTAGAAAGAGATAAAATCAAATTTTTAAATCAACATATGGATCAAATGAAACGAAAATTATCTTTAAATCAATCATCAAAAGAAGAAATCAAGAAATTACGCAGTAAGTTATACAAATAATAGATATAAACTTTTCGTGTATTGTCATATATTTAGATGAATTCAATCGATCAATAACTTGTATTGAAAATTTATCTATGGAATTTTTCTATGAAATATTTGATTATCTTGATGGTTATGTAATATATAAAGCATTTTCAAACCTTAATCATCGTTTTCAACAACTTCTCAATTCTCCATCTCTATTGTTTAAAATTAAAATTCATCATTTAAAATATAAGGAAGGACATAGAAATAATTATAAAAAATTTCTTCGTATGAATATGCATAAAATAGTCTCCATGAGAGTATATTTATCCATACAAAGCGATACTTTTTTCTTGTGGTTTACCATTCAATCTTCACTGACCGCTCTCGAATCGCTTCGTATTTATGATATTGAACCAATTAGACTTATTTCACTTCTTATTAATTTAGCTAGTCTACCTCGTCTTTTCTCTTTAAGTATCAAAACATCTAATACTTATGAAAATCTAAATGATATTTATCGACTAATATTCACCTTGCCGACATTAAAATGGTGCAGATTCATCTTTGATCGAAAGAATAGTTCATTTTCACTACCGATGGCTATCAATAAACAACAGAGTACTATTGAATATCTTTCTATTCATCATCATTGTACTCTCAACGAACTTTATACTATAATTTCTTATACACCTCAACTTCGTCGTCTTAAACTATGCCATAAACTTGAAATTGATTCAAACATTCGAACTATATCACCAATAATATTAGCAAATTTAACAAATGTTTCGATATATATGCATCATGTAAAATTTGATGAATTTGAAATATTCATTAGAAAAATATGTTCGACATTAAAAATTTTACATATTAATATTTATTCTCAAGATATAGCTTTTCTTGATGCTTATCAATGGGAAAAATTAATTTTGAAATCTTTACCTCAATTAGAAAAATTTTATTTACGATATTATGAACGAGCTGATCGTGTATATAAATATCCTATATATAATGGAGAACCAAATCAATTTATTTCATCCTTTTGGATTGAACGACAATGGGTATTCGAAGCTGAAATCAATAGTGAATCTATCATTTATTTAGTTCATCCATACAGGTACATAAAGCAAATTTTTGTTTATGTAAAAAAAAGAAAATAATTCTCTCTTTTAGAAAAAGATGGTATGAAAATACACAAGATAAGATTTGTAATTCTTCACGAGATTTTTCCAAATCTATTCGACTTACCCTGAAAAATGTTGATTCTGATGATATTGAAGAATTACTGACAATAGCTACTAGACGTGTTTTAACTGTCGCACAAGTGTACGATTTGGAAATTCCAAAAGAAAAAATTTTCATTGGTACATTAATTGAAATTGTAAATTTATTACCAGAAATCAATACATTAAAAATTCATTCGTTATCATTATATGAACCAAGAATGTTAAATTCTGAAGAACGTTGTACTTTTTCTTCAATAAAAGATACAAGTAAAATTACAAATGTATATCTTGAGAAGATGAATGAAATTGAAGAATTTTCTTTTCTTTCGGAATTATGTCCTTATATGGAATCTTTCAAAGTAGATTATATCAAACATATAGATTTCAAATTTGTTCTACGATATATATTCAAAAAAATTAAAGAAGATTGTAATGATTGTCTTTGTGTATTATGTTTTCGTATTCCAACAGTCGATGATGAAATGATTCGAAAATTAAAAAGAATGATCAATTTTGAAAAAATTTTATTTAATTATACAATTAAACGTGTAACAGATTATATCTATATAGAATGGGAAGAATTTTAACATGTATATTATTAATTCTTTTTTAGAATTTATTTTTATTAAATAAAATAAACGGTCTTTTGTTTTTAGTTGGTAGAGTTCATATCTAGATATGATTTTTTTTTTAAATTTTTCTGCATCAGTGATGAAGTAATTACATTTGTGTTTTTTGGATTAGGATTAGACTAATTGTCTTGAAGATCATTTACACAATTATGATCCGAGATGTTTATTAGAAGAATATTCTTATATGAGTATTGTTTCTCGTCAAACATCATAATCAAATCTGCAATGGTTTTATCCTTATATTCTCAACAGAACAATGTTTAACTTTACATTCATTTTTTTCCAAAAGCTCCTTTATCGATTTCGACGATGTTTTCAAAACTACAGGTACTGATGTTGTACAATGTTCTTGACATGAGTAATGATGATCCTGAACCATCTCTCTGGCACATAATCTATTTATATCATACATTGTTGATCATAGTGCGACAAGTCAAATACAACGATGGATGTAGACATGATGACTCATTCAACCGACACACCTACACTGTGTTAAATATTCAGAAGAATAATATCGAAAAGCAAAAGAGACATTAAGCAATTGGCATATTGCAATAAAAGTTTTACAACGTAAACTCTATATGATTATTGAAAGTTGAAACGCGATGAATCTATTGTAATCGTGTTGGAAAAATTTTCGTCACATTTGTTATGCCATTGCTTGTGAGAGCTTCATTTCAGGAACCTGTCTATGAATGAGGAATTCTCTCGAAGAGGATATAAGTTTAACATTAAACGTATCGTATTGTGGATATACGCATCTGAGTATCGAAGTATAGATTGAAAAGCATATGTATGCTGTAGATGACTTTGAAATTTAGTTGGAATTGGAATAGTATCTTTCTCATTTCTTCATAAAATATATCATTGATGTATAATATTAGATATACTATTATAACACTAAATATTTTGTGTGTTTCTCTAGATTGAGGATATATTTTCATAATTTTTTTGTTAACAATAGAAACCTTCAATGCGTCAAATTGAATTGAAAAATAAATATTTTACTTTTGTACAACAAACAAGTAACTTTTTTTTTCTTCTATAGAATGAGAATTATTTTTACTATTTTTGTATAATGTTTAAAAAAAATCTTTTTAAATGGTATTTAAAGGAACAAGGATATGGGATGAAACAGTTTTTTAAAAATAATGTGCATTTCATCAAATGTTTGTCTTATAACTATGATAAAAAAAGTGCAATAAATTTTTGCAAGCACTAAGGAGATTGAAAGTTTATACGATGCACAGTTTTTCTCAGTGAATTTTCAGCCAGACTTTCTGATGCGGTAGTAAAAAGAATTGAGTTTTTTATTTACAGACTACAAAGTGCTTTGATTTTATAAACTCTTGTCTAAATCGATCACTTTATCTGATTGGTACAGTTTCATTTCCTTTATTAATTCATTCTAAGAGAATTGTTTTTCTATTTTATTCCTGCATTTCGAACTTTCCGATCTCAATTGTGACATAGATATGAAGCTTAATGAATAAAAGTTACAGTAGAATAAATGGATAGAAGTCGAGTTCTGCAGAAAAAACTCACTATTAATGGATATTAAATACATTCTAACGTGTTTGAAAATATCGGTTTGAGACCTAGCGAAAATATGTAAACCGAGAAATATACGCATTCAAACGTAGATTTTTGCAGATTGTTTTTTCCACGCGATGGGTGAAGATGTGTTGGAACTATCTGGTGTCCATATCAATTATTCATTCATACATAGGTCTTTATATTTTTATAAAAAGATAAGCCAATCCTATAGGAAAAAGACATAATTCAATACCTGATGATTCCTTTCTAGTTGTCGTGGAAGTATCTTTAACTGACTCTAGTATAATCTGATATTAAATTGGTACTTCTTGCTATAAGATTTGTTTCATTCTGAAAGTAAACGTTCAAAAACACGTTAAAAATATTTAACGAAAGAAAATCGTACATTTTGCATAGATTCTCTGCTGATTTGATTAAGTATCATAATTTCACTGGATTTTTAACAACTGTATTTCAAAATCAATTAACATTTATTCAAGTTCAACTACTTTCAAATGAATTTTTAACTGAAAAAGAACAATTTGATAACCACGCACTTAATTATACACAATTATAAGCTTTATTAGACAAAACTGCTGTAGAATTTTCAAACTGGATCTTTGACATTAAAACATTCATCAGTTTCTTATGGAGAACTGTCAAGCTGGATTGTGTTTTTGTTTCTATTTTTTTTTTAAATTCCTTTTGTTTTTTAGAAATATTTGTCATCATTTAGAAGAAATAAAACAAGAATAGAAGCGAAAAATAGATAGTAAACAGGTTTTATCAAAATATGATTGCTCATATATTCACAAATACTTTGATTAGTAATCAAGCAACAGCTTCAATCATATTGTCAACTCATTAATTTTATTTATTTCAATTTAACATTTTCACCTCATTAGAGAATGTCTATAAGTAATTAAAAATCTTTTTAGACAAACTTCGTCTGATTAATGGTAAGTTTACTGAGACTGTATTCAACGCCTAGCGAATTATAGACTATTTGCTTTTTTTCCGAGTTATGATCACTTCAATGAATTTGTCATCTATAGTCTATTGCAAATAAAATCATGTCATCGTTTCGATGTTAAATATTGCTCATAAATAGTTCTTATGAACCATATCATACATGAAAAGTTTCAACTAACTGGTGATGCCTAAATTTCTAGAGAAACGATTTCATCATTATTAACCTATTTGACAATATTCTAAATGGATGAAACACTGTAGGTTAAAATCAGTATTCTATTATTTTTTTTACGACTATGGATTCCGAAAATTGATATCTAGTTTTGTTCAAAAACTGATAAGGAAATCTTTTGAAGGTCTAAAAACATAGTCTAGTCAGGATGAATGGACCGAAGTTTTTCGAGAATATTTTGTTTGTTTTTCGCTTGCTTAAAAGTAGTTCAAGCGAGTGAAACATTTAGGCCTAGGACTAGAATTTTATATGATCTATACCATAGTACAATCAGGATTCAATTCAAACGTTTGCTTGATACATGTGATTCAATGGTCTATTCAATAAAGGTTTCATTTCGATTTGAATATATGTTCAGTGTATTCTATTCCTAAAGAAAAACCCATATTTAATTCCATGAAAAATTAGAGTAGATATCGAAGACGAGTGGTTAACATTAAATACTAAAGAATATTGTTTAACCAATTCTTTTAAAATTACTCAATTGATCTTTTGACATTTTTTTTTTCTTCAATAGAGTGGAACAAATATTTAATATATGTATATGGTCTTGTTGATCCTGATATATCTGAAATAAGTTATCATGAAAGTCGTCGAGGTACACGTATGATTCCATTTCGATCTTACGGTCAACCACCACCTGATGAAAAATTTATTGAACTCGATTATTTTGAACTTCGTGTCAACAATGTTAGTTAAACAATTGAGTTAAATATTCTAATCTAATTAATTTTTGTTTTAAGTATATTGTTCCATCGAATGATACAACATATCATTGTAAAATTTATAAAGTACCAACTACTTACACAACAAAAAGGCATGCTATTGCAATATGGAATAAATCATTTGATGATATTACTGAGAAAAAAAACAATTTCATTTTTTTCTTTGAATAGTACAAAATATTGATCGATGATGAGAATTCCGATCTTGTTCATCATTTACTTTTACATGGATGTAATTCTTCATTTATTTTTAATGATAATAATCTTCCTGATGAAGTATGTGATGATATTGTCGATCAAAGTGAACTTTGTGCGACAAATATTGCTACTGGTTGCGCAATCGGTGGTGATCATGTTATATCTATAATAAAACTTGATGCTACAAAAAAAACTAAGAGATAAATTTATTTTAGATACTTGAATTTCCTGAAAAAGCTGGATATCCAGTTGGTGTGAGCTCTCCAAATAGATATTTTATGATTCAAACACATTATGACAATTCAAAACAAACTTCAAGTAAAATAATATTGATTTCAAAATTTAAAAAAAAATGAAAGTTATATTCTAATCAGATCGTCGTGATAATTCTGAAATTCGATTTTATCTTGGTAATAAACTTCGTCAACATGATCTTGGTTATTTAACACTTGGTACAGTTTCAACTCTTTTTGGTCTTATTATTCCACCAAAAGTTGAAAATTTTATTGTTGATTCCTATTGTCCCAGTATAGCTACTGAAGTATATTACTATTCATAATACAAAAAAAACAAAAGATATCTTAATTTTCTTAGATTATTCCAAAATCAGGTATAACGTTATTATTTGCTTTTCTACATACTCATTTACATGGTATTTTTGATATATTTTTATAATTAGAAATATTTGATTGTATTTTCATACTAGGTGTTAGTTTATGGGCTAAATTAATTCGTAATAAAACAGTTGTTGAATATTTATTTAATGCTGAATCATATAATTTTAATTATCAATTTGAAAATCGTTTAACAAAAAGAATTCAACTTTATCCAGTAAAAATATTAATTGAATTTTTTTTTTCGTAAATTAAATATTTGTTTTAAAAGGTAGATGAATTTGCTACCCGATGTGTTTATAATACAATGAATAAAAATGAAATTACATTGGTATGATTAATAATTCTTGAAAAAACAAATATTAAAAAAATTTCGTTTTTAGGGTGGACAAGGAACAAGAGATGAAATGTGTTTACATTTTTTCAGTTAGTATCCTCGAATTGATGATCTTTCTATATGTTTCACTATGAATACAGCTCAATCATTACAGACATTAATAAATTCTAAGTAATTTATTTTTATTAAAAAACAAAATATCAAAAATTGAATTTAATTCAATAAATAGATCACAATTTGATTTTTATACTGCCAGAAAATGGTTACATGATTTGATATGGACAACAGAATCATCCAAACAATGGCAAGAATATTACAATAATGTTCCACGTCTATCTATTTTTACACGAGCAGGACAAATTCAGATTGAAAATCTTACTGTTTTACCAGAATATCAAGATTTCAAACCAGTTCAATGTCAAAAATAAATCATTAGAAATTATTAATAAAAAAGAAGTTTTTTTTTGCTTATTAGAATATTTGTCGTATAAACACAAAATGATCGAAGTATCGAAATAAATATTTGAGGTATGATTTTTTTTTCTTATTTTTTAATATTTTGGGTGTGTATATGGAGAAATTATGCGCTCACCCATTCTCTACATCCACACCTAAGGTAACTTGTAGGCATCTCGAATATGTACCATTATTGCTATAGTGATCCAACGCAAAAACATCAACAGGAAGTAACGAAAATGTTCACAAAAATCTCTGTTGATCAAAATCAATCAACATAGCAGTTCATCAAGACTTATTTGAACTAGTAATATGTTATCATCATATATGTAGTTTATTGGCACGAATCATGCTGGGCAACTTTATCATAGAAATGCCAATTCAATTAGTTCTATAAGAAAAGAAAGCGATGATTTTAGCATTAGAATACAGAAATATTTGCTTTTGTATTTTTTCTTTACGTCATTTTATACACTGATGAGCGATGAGAGATGCTCAAAGAATTTTATTTATCTAAGAGAAACGATTTGTCCATGAGAATGTCTTTCGAAAAAGGAAAATAGTGAATTGTACAATCATTTCTTGATTTTGAACATTGTTTTAAGTAATGGAATTTTTTCACATCTAAAAATATCAAACAAAAAAATGTATATGTTTTTAAATGAGACAACAAATAGAATAATACTCTTCAATGAATTGTTCTTTGGTCAATTTTCTTTCTGCATCCAAACCGATGAAACTGAAAATTTTTCCGGCAACTTTCATTGTTTCATAAGTCGAAGCATTCTGAGTTTCCTTTGCACTGCCAGTCTAGAGAAGCATACCATAAATTCATTATTATCGCGAGATAATCACATCAATAGAACTAGTTATCTTACAATGATCGCATTAAAAGCTGCTAATTCAGCCATATCTATTCTTCCATCGAGAGAAGTATCACACCTGAATAGATAGAATAGCTGTGAAGATAAGAAATAATTCTGAGAACTACTTACATATCAAATAAATATCCTAATGCTTCATGTCTATTATCCGCCGATGAAAAAGCGTTGGCCATTAAGAATTCCACAAAGTCAATCTTTTTGTCGTTATTTGAATCGAAGAGAGCAAATGCAAGTCTTAAACAAAATGGATTCAATTGGACAGTGAAAGACTACATAGTAAGTACTAGACTCATACTCCAATATGAGTTTTGACTTCTGCTACGAGTTTTTTTACATTTCTTGTTCACTATCAAATTGGACTGTCAGGTCAGCATTAGCATTATTTAATGCTAATATAATACCCCTGCTATCAAAAAATTGAAGCCTAACTGCAATATTCGACAGATAAAACAATAATTTAATCCGACCATCACCTACGATGTATGAATGATTGATAGGTGAACTCGTCAAAATATATTCATGATTGATATTCTCGTCTGACGTGTCACTTTTTTCTTAGCCTGTCAAATACATTAAAACATGAAATTATGACTAAATAAAGTCGATAAAGCGAATCCTTGAGTTTGCATAAAAGTCTTCGAACGAACATCAACTAAAGAATAATAATTTGAGTTTCACGATACAAGCAGTAAGTGTATATCAATGTAGTCAGACATCGATTAGAAAAAAAAATGACATCAATTATGCATGAGCATACTCGCGAGGAAATTTTCGTACAGGATTGCTCTCTTTGTGTTTCTGATAAAACTTTTCGTATGTTGCATCAGTCATTGTACCATCTGGATTGTCATGCCAGAATTCCTAGTGAGAGAAACGGTGAGAATAAATGAATATCAGATTCGATCATATTTTATATGTACTGCATGTAATTTTTTTATTTCTGCAACGAGAAAAATAAGCACATTATACATATATCAAAGAAAAGAGACTTTTGATTACCGCTTTCGCTAAGTTTTGAACGAACTCTCAAAACTTCCATGTCTGCAATGGATAATGAACCATTTCAGTAAACATATCTATACAGAAAAGAAGAACCAACCAGTCACTGTTAATTCTTTGCCTGCGCCAAGTTTAACAGTAGGTGTGGCACTCATGATTAATGGTTTAAATTGATGTTTTTAGACTTCTAGAAATGAATCGATGTAAATAAAGAAATACATAGTATATATTGTTAAAAAAAAGCAATGAATAAGTTGAGAATGAACGATTGAAGAAATGGAATCAACAAACCAGATGTAAATAGGGGCAAAAAAAAACATCATTATTTGCAACTGTTTTTCTACTTGATAAAGTAAAGGAGAGCTAGAGCACATTACATTCTTCTCGCATTTGAATAATATTTTTATCAGGTCAGTATGATAGGTATAGCTTGTATATAGACGTTTATACTGGTTTTTTTTCTCGTCGTTTCTCTTTTTTTTTTCATATTCTATCCATTGCATTCGGACGACTAGTAGTCGTCACATGTACGATGTTGTTTTGTCAATATCCTATGAAAATGAAAGAAAAAGAAAAAAAAACTTGTTTTTACTTTTGACTACATAATGCCGTATACAGGAGTAAATGGCGTAAGATTGTTTACACTAGATAGGTTATACTTATGATTGATACTCGAAACTGAAAAAGGTAATAGCTAAAGCATTTCTTTCCTTCGTACATGATGAGTCATACCATTTTCACAATGATAAATCCTAATTGTAAATGAATGGTGAATTTTATAGCGAGAAAAGTTCACTACACTCTGGTTTGTCAAATAAACAATAACAGAAATATTGATATGTTTGTCTATCTAACCTTCATGATCAACGATCGATGTGACTAAGACTCTCGTTAATTAATAAAATCGATAGATTATACTTCACATAATTTTCTGCAGTATACTTGTAAAGATTTCCTAAACAGATAGATTTATGTATTTAACTTAATGTTTATCATATTGAACATGTCTTGTAAATCAAACTCTATGAAATAAAACTTAAGACAATATAACAAATGGCCAATAATAAACGGGTCAAAATGTTTTTCTCTACTGTTTGTTTTTCAAATAACTTTTTCTTTGTGAATGTGAAATTTAAAAGATAAGCACCTACTCAATCGTATAACTAATATACCCGATTTTCTGCAGATATCTATTCATTTTGTGTAAAACTTTTCTCACCAGAATTTATGCTAAAAGTTATGTATTTGTCATCAATGAATATAGAATTACGTGTTCTCTGCTTTTACATCCTTTTCAAGGTTTCTGCTGCTGTTAACCAGAATAGTAAGGTTTTAAACGAACACATCATGGTATTTTTGAGACGCATTTTCAAACACCATGTCTTCCAAAACGAAACTTGGTCTACGACACGTTTCTTCTCTTGCCGTCGAATGTAGAATTTCATTCTAAACAAAATAGTATGATTATTAAATTGAAGAGTAGAAACATTAGATTATGTCGAATTCAAAAAACACTAATGATATCATTCTGTAAAAAAAGGATTTTTCACATTCTTTACTTCAAAAATATTTCTCCTAAAAATTCTAAAACGTATATCAAAAGATATAGGGTTTTTTTGACTGGCACAATTAGACGTATGAGTAGGTGGTCATTCTTTAAAACTTGTGTCAACAAAAAAGGTTATTTGGAAAACAAGGACAGTAGCTTAATCCATTAGAAAGTACTCTAAACAGAGGAAAAAACCTGTATCCATTTATTATGGGCTACTCGTTATTATCACATTATTTAAAAAAAAACCAATTTAATCGTTTGAGTTGTATAAAAGATATTTATTATGTAAAATTTCCCTACTGACTTTTGCAACAACCTGTTTATTAAATTGTACATAATATAGTTAATTTACTAACATAAGCATTGTAAATAATAGAATTAGAATATTTCGTAGATTATAGAGCATATTGAGTTGTTTACAAGTCAATAATGTTTTCCGCTGTCTAAAAATGAGTTTAATATCATCAAGATTTTCACATTGAGGTATTCATATGTATCTCAAGTACGGATAAAAATGGCTGTATTTCATAGAGAGAAAACAAGTTTTTGGAGAACAAGCTTGTTAGTCTAGAAAATCAGCATATATATATACTTAAGGGAAGTTTATATCATCAAGACTTTCAAGTCATCAGCTTTCGGTGAGAGAATGATTAATTAATTGAAAACATGATCATGTGAGTTATATCTTCAAAAAAAAAACGAAAGGTCTAATTAACTTTCGTTTGACAGAGTGGTGTCGATTATCTGTAAATATACTGTTTTCCGTACACTTTACTATTAGTTAAGAGTTCGGCGCAACGGTTTTCAAGAACTACTCAGTCCTTAGCACTATTATCAAGTGGAAAACAGTTTATCATATAGAAATTAACTATAAGCTCCATAAAGTGTTTATGATTACGAGTGAATAGCTCAAGTTTTAACGAATCGTATGATGTATGATGAGTTCGAATTTGCAGGTAAACGTCTCGGTGAATATTATGTATAGAAAATCAAACTAAATACCTGTTTCATCGTGGTTTCTGATTGAAGAAAAAAAACTCTAAAAATTTTCTTTTTTTTTTTAAATTTAGAGCTTGTCACATTTTTTTTCTGTCTGTTTTCAAAGCTTTTTAGAAATCGTACGAATAAATCACTAACCCTACAATAGTTATGCAATTCAGTCGTACATGGCTGATAAAGATTTTTTCGTTCTCAAATATTCTTTGAAGACATAGCAACATCAGTCATAACAATGTATTTTGGATCTTGTTAATATCGTATCCCAAATAAATGTCTAATGAGGTTGAAATTTAAATAAATTTAAACAGAGTTTTTAAAAGATTCAAAAATAAAAAATTATGTTGAACTTTAATTGAAGTCTAGTTGAACTTAAGAAGCTGTAGAATTTGTTAGTTATATTCACTAAAAAAAGCAAAAAAAAAGGAATCTTTATATCAGTAGTATATTATTATTGATGTTTATTTATCTTCGAATTTGACTTGACCTATAGATAATATTTAAAGTATGAATATAATACATTATGTTAAGCTTTTATTGAGTTAGGTTCCAAGAAAAAACAATCAAGAATTTTTATAGGTTGTGTTTTTCAATTAAAAGTAACAAGTACATGTTATATTCTCGTAATGAATATAAAAATGAACATTATTGTATCACGATTAATCGGTTATGTAAGACATGTAAATCAAATTATCTGTATTTGAATCATCTATAGTACAAACAATGTTGAAATTTTCATACTAGTTTTTATTACACAAAAAATATAACTGAAATTTCTTTGCATTGAATAAATGATAGTTGTGTAATAAAACGATGATTTATAAAAATCAATATTAATCGATACTAATCTTTAGTTGACTGAGAAAAGAAAGAATGAGAACGGGAAAGGCTACAAAATCAGACACTTCGATTCTTTTTAGAAGTGATCTTTGTTTAAAATGATGAGTTGAATTTCGTTTAGGCACCGTTTTTGCATGTTTTTCATCGATCTTTAGCAGATTTTAGTTGGAAAAAGTACGTTTTTTAGTCAAAACAAGTAACGTATTAGGAAACAGGATAAAAATCTGAGTCGCCTCATATGTGTTCCGAAGTTTTTCAGCGATCTATTTTTTTCTCGAAAAAATTCAGCTGGGATTCTTCTTTTGACTGGATCCTAATAACGAATCCAGCTGAATTTTTGAGAACAAAAAAGATTCGTCGATAAACTTGAGCACAAATATAAATCTACTTTGTTTTTTATGCTGATTCGAAATATGTTACTCGTTTTAACTAAAAACCTACTTTTTTTTCAATTAAAATCTGTTAAAGATCGTTGAAAAGTGCAAACAAAATGGTGTCTAAACGAAACTTCAGTTGTCTTTTTTCTGTCTCGAGATATTGAGAAAACAGTAAAAACCATTCAATCATTCGAGCTGAAATTTTTACCAGAAATAGGCTATAGAATGGATAGTGGATTGACATAATATTCAGCTGAAAGTGGTGTACATGAAGCATTGTTTCATGAATGAATTATTCAATTATGGTACTAACGTAAATACCAATAAGTTGAGTAATAATCGATCTGGATCCTTCAAAAATCGCTTTTTTTTGTTATCAAATGATTTGTTGTAAAAATCTGCATTAGATGAATCATGAGTGGAGGGAAACTGAGAATAGATTGAAAACGGTTGTTATCTATTCTCGTCCTTTGTAACAGATTATGTTTTTATTTTGAACTTATTTCTTGTTTCAGTTAGAAAATCAACCTTCTCAAGAATAAATATTGGTAAATTGTTGTGATAAAAAATGAATAATATATTAGGTAATTTCCATTATTAGATATCGAAAATCTAAATCAAAAGAAAAATCATGAAGAAATTCGAAAATTTTTTGTACTTTTGCAAAATAAAAATCCAAAAAGTATTAGATAGTAATATGAACTGTTTTGCTTTTTTTCTGTTCGCCATATGTATGTGTGTGATTTTTTCCCTTCTCTCTTTCTGTTATATGTGCGTCATCCTTTCTGTCGTATACATATCACCTTCTCATTCTGTTTTCTCGCTGAGATTTTTCTTTATATCTTGTATGGATTTTTTCAACATAGTGTCTTGTTCATCATCCTATATATAGCTATGATTTTCCTATTGTAAACAAGATATTGAATGATAGCGTGACGTCATCTTTTTTCAATAACATATTGAACTCCCTTGTCTATTTGTTCATGTAGTTTTTTCAATAGAAACGAATCTATCAACTTCCAGTTGGAAAATTCCAAGTAACATTCGTGAGTCAAGATGATTGTACAATTCTTGTTGAATAATATTGAATCATTATTATTCGCTAATTTTCTTGAATACTTGAGTCATAAAAATTGTATAAACAAATCGATTGATAAATAATAGATTTAGTATTAAATAAATAAACTATATTCTAGAAGTAATTTGTGTTAGTGGAACCAATTTTTTGTTCGATAATGATGTTTATCAATTGATTGAATCAAAGTTTGATTTTTCTCTCTCCTCAAAATATAGTCTACATAAAGCAACTCATATATATTTGATATGATCGTATACGAAATACAAATGATATTAAAATTATCAAAAATGTATCAATTGGTTTTAGCATGTATTTTCAATAAATAGAAGTCTGAAAAATACATATGATGACATTTTTACAAATACAATTTAGATTTTTCAAATTGATTGCCATGCATAATCATTGATACTATTAAATAGAATTGATCGGAATACTATTTAAAAAAACGAAGTTATGTTCTTATGATTCATTGACTAGTAAGTCAATGAATCTACGAGGACTCTTTTCTTTTTGTTTCTTTCGATAGTGTACATCTTTTTAATGAATCTGTTTATTCTTTCAACATAGGAAAAAACTCATTATAAGTATGAGTCAAGTTTCTACAATGAAATGCTTCGTCATTTGGTTTATTAACGCCCATTTCATGTGTAGGCTGCACCCATTACATGTATATCTACATATACGCTTACACCCACACCCACACTTACACCCGCACCCGCACCCACACCCACACTTACACCCGCACCCGCACCCACACCCACACTTACACCCACACCCACCCACACACTTACACCCACACCCACACCCACACCCCACCCACACCGCACACCCACACCCCACACCCCAACTACGACCAAATGATACGGATATTGAGCGAGAAGAAAAAACAATTAAAAAGAAATACGAGCAAATAAATATCACTGAGCCATTGGATTTTAATTCATACTCATCAAATCTCGATGAAAAACAACAATGGTGCAACATCTTATCAATTGATGGTGGTGGCATTCCAGGTATCATTCCTGCTATTTGGCTAATGGAACTTGAACGGCAGATTCGACGACCGATTTCATCGATAGTTGATGTTATAGCTGATACATCAACCGGTGCAATCATTGGCGCAGGACTTACGACATCTTCACTGGATAATTATTTAAAGAATATTTTGGTAGTGCAACACTATCGGATGCTAAGAGCGAACTGGTTATACCAGCCGTGAAAAGTGGTGGAAGCGTCACTGACATATTTACACGATTTAATAGTCATCAAGATTCAACAAAAAATTTTTGTCTTACAGATATACTCATGTGTACAACAGCTGCACCAACATATTTCCCTGCTTATCAATTCAATAGTAGTGTCTATGTTGATGGTGGTGTACAAGCAAATATCCCGGCAATGATTGCTTATGACCACGCTTCAAAGTCTTATCCACATTATGATAGAAATCGTGTTCGTCTTCTATCCTTGGGTACTGGTGATTATGTTCCTGATCCATTGAATCTCAATGCCAATAGGAATCTCCTATTCTGGGCGCGAAATCATCAATCAGTATTCAAAATATTGATGGATGGCCCTCAAAATAATATAGATCTTCATCTGAATAGTGTTCTTGGTGACAATTATTATCGATGGCAAATATGGCTCGAAAATCCTATTGATCTTGATGATATTCAAGACAAGAGTATCAATCGACTTATAGATTTAGCTCATGGGCATTTGGAAGAAATGGAAGCATACGATAATCGTCATCGACTTGGTTGTTTGATTGAAAAATTTCGTTCATGATAAGTGAAATGGGCAGTAAACTTGAGTCTTTTTGTCTAATATTAACTCTCTGACTTGTGCTGGACTTTGGAAATGATACACTGCGTGTTAAGCAAAATTTTCTTTCAATAAACTACGGTTGATATTTTCGATACAGACAGCATTCGAAAAGCAGAGTTGATTTTTCTATTATGCCATCAACGTCTGCGATTAATATTTATGATGCATTTGAGTCGAAATATTCAAAAAACTAAAATCCTGATCTAAGGGGTGTGAATGTGGCAGAAAAGAAGACCTATAGCCAAAACCGCACTCACACCCAATTTCTCGTCCATGCTATGTAGAAAATTATTTTATTTTATTTTAATTTTCTTTGTGTAATGCAATCATGTTTTTTAAGTTTTTGTTCAAGTCAATAGCTAGTATAAACTTTTTGTTCTCTGTCTATTTATTTGTATAATAAAAAAAAACAAGATGACTGTAGCTCAGCTTCTATAATATCTATTTCAATCGAACGACCAAAATCATACTGCTAATGATTAGTTATTGTATCAATGTAGGAACCAATTATCACATGTTGAATACAATATAAGTTTCATTACTTTCAGAATGAATCGAAATGAAAAGGGTTTTTCAAAAAAAAAATGTACCTTGCTAACTATCAATAACTGAATTTTACAATAGATAGCCAATTAAGTTTATCATTGCTGATGATTGTACACTTCTGCACGGAACCAACTATTTTGTATCATACAGAAGTAAATATAGGTATGTGTTATTTCTTTGAAATTAAGATCTGCTGCACGAACAGGAGTTTTTCTTCGTGGATCATTATTCGTCGTGTGCTTCTCACGTTGCAGGCTTCTCTTTTGATAAGTATGGTCGTTCTCAGCAAAGTTCTTCGTTAAGAGATGATCAAGTAAAATAGAAAAGAGGGAGAAAAGAGAAAGATAAGAAAGATAAAACTTTTTTGTGTTTCAAAAGGTAAAACGAATCATTTGACAAAAAAGCAAACAGTATCACATGCATAATTAAAACTAAAAGTGACAACAAGAAGTTACTAAGGTGTTTAGTACTACTTCATTTGAAAGAATTTCATAGGGGTGAGTAACGCAATATAATCATTTAGAGATGAAAACGAAGTATTTCGTAAGTCATTCATACAACAACTCTATGCTCCAAATAGTACAAAGAAACAGAAAAGGTATGAAATGAAAGCCGATTAATAATTTTTCTTGAGAAAAGTATCTAATGAGTTTTTGTTATTGAGATCTCTTCTCAACTGACTTTTCTGTTTTCATCTCATAAATACGTTGAACATTTTTATACCACTCAACTTTACAAGGATATGATTGTGGGATGCGAATGGGATGTGAGTATGGGTGTAGGTACGAAAACTGATCAAAATTACACTCACACCCACATCCCACACCATTGTATTTAACTGTTTGGGCATATATGTGATTTAGAAACATGTTGATTAACTCTTGCTTGAAGCTTGAATTTGTATATCAGATATTGACTACAACTTTGTCTCAGATATTTTTTTGTCGACTGAGTATTATATTCTGCAGATATTTGATGGAATAAAATGAAGAAGTTTTTGTTTCATCTAATATAAGCATCGGTAGATATAGTAGGCCAGGGTTGTTAGATATTTCACGAGAATGTTCAATACATTAGCATGTAATACAATGTGATCTGATTCTTTTTTGAGATGCTAATGTGACGGTAGGTTAAAATTTTCTTTCGAATCGAACTCATCAGCTTATGCAAAGTTTCACACATTTATGAAAGGTTACAGACACAGCTGCCACTTCCAATACTATTTGGACTGAGCATGGCAAAAATGAAGCTGATCCATAAATTTTAAGACGGGATTCGACATTGACTTGCAACGGTCAGGTAGGAGCAGGTCGACCTGTTTATCACTTACCTGATGGTACGAAATATGAAATAGCACTGCATGAGATGATAGTTGACATTGATTCTTTTTCTTGAGCGATGTTATGTAACATCGCGCGTATGGGTGCCAGTGTCGGTGTTGGTATAAGTTTCACAGCCATACCTTCATACATCTGAATGAGATGGGTCTTGTCTGTCAACCGACCGCTCATTATATAATACTGTGTTCAATGTATTTACCATGAAAGTATGAAGTTTCTCAACTCGTCCAAGCAATGTATTCATTTTTCAGAAAAGGATTTGCTAACATTTTAAGATTCGTAACTAGCTGATAGTTTTATTGGATCGACCTGAAACTTCCAGAAAAGCTTCCTCCATAGGTGATCGTTCCTGTCTAAAAATTTAGGAAGCAAATCTTCTGTCGGGAAAAAATCGTAGACTGATGATCATCGCTTAAATATCGTGAACACTAGATTCAAGATTAAAGCAAGATAAACTCACTATTTAGTTCGGAAACCGGCATAACCTATGCTTGATGTTTGTCTAAAAAATTTCAAGGATTGGCCATATTAGTATTAGAAAACAGCTGTGTTGATTTTTCTACTTTGTGCAGAATCTATTTATAATCCTATATTTTTGTGTAACACATATATTGTCGAAGAAAATAGTGACTGTAAGTATTGAGTCGAAGTTTTTGCGACTTGTCTCACAATTACAGACCATATCAACGCAGAATCCCGTTACAAACACTCCTCATTACATAATAGCACATCCTTCCCTCCGAATTTATATTACACGAGAGTTTTCATTAGACGCATTTTATGTTAGCTTACGGAGGCTAATGAATATATATGCGAGTTTTACAGTTCAGCCTCTTTGGAGTTGTGATAACAAGCTTTTTTCTTAACTCTTAAAAAACTCATGCAATTAGCATGTTGTTGATGTTGTTGATCTACATTTCTAATGAGATATGTGAACATAGAATTTCAAATATCCAGTATCTGATGACAGTTGACATTTTTGGAGCTCGATAATTGCGTGGAGTACTGGAAGTGCAATATTTTGTTATACGAATATTATTTTATGAGAGAACATAACCAATTCTTTAATTTTAACTTCTAGATTTGACGCTACACACTGTGAGCTGTTAATTAAACCAATTGTTCAGAAATCAAATTGAGGCACTTTCTGCAAGAAATCAGTAAAAAGGCATGATTATCTATCTCTACTCTAGCCCAAGAAATTATTCTACAGCTCTTATGTACTCATTTAATCAACGTCCGGATACAGTCGTTATCGATGAACCATTTTACGGAATTTGGTTAAAAAAAGTTGATAAAAAAGATCAACCATGCTTTGATGAAGTGATGCAAACAATGGAATGTGACGACGTGGAAAAGGTTCATGATGAAATTGAAAACCAGGAAAAAATAAAGGGCAATGTTTTTGTTAAAAATATGTCCAATATCATAGAACTTACAAATAAGAATCGTCTATTGAACTATCGTCACATAATTCTTATTCGTGATCCTGCTGAGACTATCGTATCTCATTACAAGATAGATCATTTGATAGTTTCACAATATGGATGTCTAAAAGATCAAGTGACATTCTACGACTGGATAAAAATGGCTACAAAACAAGATCCAATTGTTGTTGATGGTAATGAAATAAGAAAAGATCCACAATCCGTATTGACACAGATGTGCGATCGATTGGATTTGCCATTTACGGATAAGATGTTATCGTGGCCAACTGGTTTGAAATCTTGCGATGGTGTTTGGGCTAAATTTTGGTATAGCGACCTACATTCGACAACTGGATTTAGACCACCATCTGGAATTAAAATAACGGAGAATGATATTCCCATGGAACATATACCTTTCTATCGTGAAGTTTTACCTTATTATCAAAAACTTCTATCACACAGTATCCGAGCGTAAAATTAATCATAACTGTTTGACCATTATTGAGCACATTGGAAATCTGAAAAAGACTGACAAAAAACATTCGCTCAGTTTTATTCGATTAATTTATGGATAAAAGTGCTGTAGAGATTTGCAGTGAAACGGTTGAGCTTGTTGAAATAGAAAGAAAATCGAAAACAAAGACTTCCTGGCATTCAAGTATCAATCCAATCTATCCACTTATTTGCGATGTGGATGCAATCATAGTATTCACACTCACACCGACCCTCATCTTATCAGAGATCCATTTTGCAAATAGAATTTTCAGTCCACAAAATTTACCTCTGAATAAGTAATCTGTTCTCATTAATACTTATCATTCTTATTAGTGAATATATCTGCGTCCTCATATACTGTTTTTTAAACTCGTTTATTCAGACATTTTACATTACATGAAATGACTTTACAATAAATTATTTCAATGTGTTCAAAGTTTTAGCTATCAGTCAGAGTCTTTCATTGTGATCATTATGATCTATAAATTAACACTTGAACAGGCAAACATGAATTTATATTAATAAACTAAGAAGACAAATGTTACTTTTAGTTTTATTTTTATTTTCATCGACGAATTTTTTATTTTTATTTGTTGTTAAAATTTCGGGATGTAGAGGTGGGTGCAGGTGCTACAAATGATGGTTAACTCATTAACAACCTTTGCAAGGTGATTTAAAGGTCAACATCATTATCGTGGTCCTATGATTATATTATTTATTTTGATGTTCGAAATTGATTTATGTTCATGTTCTGATGACGCTCGAAAAGATCAAAACTTTAACAAAAAATAAAATAAACGATTATTTGATCAGCCTGATCGATGTCCATATATTAGTTATTCAGAAGAAGCGTCATTTGAAATAAATCTTTATTTTCAGAGAATCGATGATATTTTCCAAAAAAAATCATATGCACCAGAGATTCGATCATTACCCTTTGTTGAAGAAAATGATACTTCGTATTTAAACGACCATAGATCAAGTCACATGAAAAAAACATGATGTCTCTCATTGAAGAAAATTTAGTCATCTAGTGCAGATATTGCACCATTAGTTGTTCTAAAACAGCTATGGAGGGAAAGGGAAGAGTAACTATAAAGGATTCAAGTATTCTAAAAACAATTCGTAGGTGTGAGTGCTGGTGAAAACAAGATCTATTCTAAATCAGGAACTGGTCCATCAACATTTCGATTATCTTGTTTTTTTGCGCACTCTTTATCGCATGATCAATATCATCAGGACCTAGAAGAGATTTTGCGTCTACTCAAACCACAAAGACAAGTTTTTTCCCTTTTTCATTTTTCCTTCCTTTGATTCGATATTCGAATGAATCTTGTAAATCACTTGCTGAGTCTACAAAATTGTTTTGATTTTTTTCGAAACTTTTACAAGAACTTATAAAAGTCCATGGGCCTAGGGTCTTCTACTTCGAATGGACTTCAGTGTAGAGTCATCTTTTTACTCCTGACGCTATTATGTAGGGTGTGATCGACAAGAAGCTCCACACCAACATCCCAAAATGTTACAAACTAGATAATGCTAATTGATGGCTTTCTGAAACTTAAGGAATTTTTATTGAATTTCTTCTTATTGAGTCTTTTTTTTGCCAGAAGATTTCTTTCGATATAATAAATTAGAGAAATAATTTTTAAAAGTAGACCGTTTCGACCATAGAAATAATAAGAATGATAGAATAGTAATAAGTCCAAAAATTAAAAATAAACCACCCATTGATTCAATTTTTATGACAGTCGATGTCTCAAATGAACCACGACAATTATTTTTTTGAAACCATTTTCGTCTTAACTCATCAAGTTGACCTGATTCTCTTAATGATAAAATATTAACATCTAAATCTTTGGCATATAAACATTGTTTTTCAGTAACAATACCATAATCACCTTTATGAAAATCTTTTCCAATTAAAGTTAAATTACAATAAATATTATTCGTAATATATTCCGCTATACTAGCATCCATGAATGAAACATCAATACTGCCTGCTAGTAGACTATCATACAATTCTTGTCGAGATTTTAATGGATAATAATTTCGACTACCAAAAGATATTTTTCTTAAATAATATTCTTCAATTGTTGTATCCACACGAATATCAATACGATTAAATGAAATTTTTCCATTTTTGACATCATCAATGCCCGAAATAATATCTTTTGATTTCGATATTGTTAGATTAGATGCTAAATTTGCAGTATATGTTGCTAATAACATTAAACTTAACATATATAATCCAGCAGTTAATAAACGTTCAGCAGCTGTATTAGCGTTAAAATCAACACCATATCCAACAATATTGCCAAAAGAATACCAAACACTCATTAGAAATTGAGATAATATGGATCGATTTTGTAATGTTTCATTATCTTGTCTTTCAATAAGGCAAAGTAAAAAAGCAGCATAGATGCAAACATCGAAAACTAATAACCAAAGTTGACATGAAAATGGTTTTAAAAATGATAAAAGATCAATATTAACATCAAATGTTCTTCGAGTTATGATTCGTAAAGAATTATCAAATATGGCATTAGAAAAATCGACTGATTCTCTTCGTGTAGCGGTAACTATGACATCACCAATGACAATAGCATAATCACCGTTAGCTACAGCTTGAATTACTTCTGAATACGTTTGATTTGGCGGTACTATTTGGATATTGGAATGAATCCTATTTTATTTTGTAAAAGCTGAATAAGATCAGGAATATAACCGGTTAATTTTGTTGTATTCTGCCCAAATTCATCCATAAACTTTGTTATTATTGTAAATGGAACTGATTCAATAACGCCAATTCGTAAATTTATATCTTTAAGTATTGCTCGATCAGTTGGAGTGATTAATGAATTTCCTGGCCAAAAAATAACAGTGGTTTGTTTATACAGATACCAATAACTAGTATTAGAATATTCTAATACGGAAACAAAATGCAAACCGTTTGAAAATGATTGCAGATTTTGTACATAGTAATATACCTCAGTGATTCGATCTGTAAGATTATTTAAATTAAGCTTTATATGACCAGATACATCGAGAAATTCTATTTGATCTATTGTATGTAGTGATAAGTCAGATTGAACAAAACGACGATCAAAACAAAGTGAGGATTCAATAAATGACAAACATGAAGATGATGACGACGATGATAGTGAAGAATCATGTTCGGTTTTTGAACAAAGTTTTTGTAATGATTTAATTAATGATCATATTGCATCAAATGCAAATAATGCAAAAGAATGTACTTTTGATGATCCAGGAAATGATTCTGATTCATATTTTTGCCATATATCATATGCTGCATTTAATAATGCTGTATTTAATGGAGCATTTAGAGTAATTGTTGCAACTGGTTCAATAGTTAACAGTCCAATTAAGTTTTCATGATATTTTTTATTAAAGGAATCTAATGAAATACTTGAACTTAATATCCATATGAATTCAGGACCAACTAGATCAAACTTAAGAGCATCTTCTAATATTAAAGGTATATAATTGGATTGAACCCATAAAATAACAATTCGACTTTCACTATGTATTAATTTTTTTTTCAAAATCATCGTGAATATTAAATGTTGATATATGAAATATAATTGACTCTCGAACTGTTAAATTATTTTTAATAAATTCTTCATTTATTACTTTGGCATCTTCAATTCCAAATGCATCATTTTGATAAATAAGTATAGATGATGTCCAATTAAATCGTTTAAATAATTTTACAATTGAGATAGGGTGTGGGTGTGCGTGTGATTAAATGAACCCAGACCCACACCCGCCCCTTACCTTCATTATGTTAATGACAAAATATACAATGTTTAAATTCTCTAACAGACGATAGTTCTTTCTAATGATAATCAATCGCCGGTAAATGCTATCTCTTTCATTTGTATAATTCGAGCAGAATTCGTTTCTTTTTTTTTGATGGAGTTGCTCTGATCTGTAATGGGGAGGGAGGCAGGGGAGGGGAAGCGGCGAAAACTTGGCATTAAAACATACACTCACTATTTTCTTCAAAAATATATGTGAGTTCCATAAAATGATAAATTAGATAATCAAATACATGCTTATCTATTCAGGGTATTGCTCTGGATGTGGGTGGATGTGTGAGTATAGGTGTTGATGTGCGTTTCCTTTTCATCGACACTCACACCCTTGTATGTGCAAAAATGGGTTTTTCTCATAGATCAATAAAGTTTGATATGAATCTTGGCAGCGGTAATTTTTAGTTCGTAGCACGGTGGAATATGGATGTGGAGTTGTGTTAGTTTGCTTACAAGTGTCTTTTCTTCCTCCACACGCAAACTCTTGTTGCCTACTTAGTTATTTCATACTGGTGCATCGAGTGTGAGTGTGGTTGGTGAGTAGGACTGCCATTTTTCATTTTTGGAATGGAGTTTTTAAAAGTTCGGATGGGGTAAATCAGTGGGATACGTAATTTTCCTTATGAAAAGAAGTATTTAATCGAGAGAACCAATGAAATATAACTTCTTTTGAAGAAAACAACATTATATTTCACTATTTTTACAATTAGATAGATTAGTCTTATTGTTCAATTTCTCTCAATCTGCATTGTTCTAGTTAATTTGTGAGTTGAAAATTGAAAACAATATGAAGGACCATCCATTAAGGACGTAAAACAGAAGAATAGAGTTCAGGTACATGTGAACCTACATGAACTCACCATGAATATTTTGAATATTTCCATATTCTAAATAAATTTTAACGATATTTTGATGCCTCGCTTGATTTAAAGATCATTTTTAAACACTATCTAATTAAATTACAATCTAGGTTTGAAACAACTTAAGATTAAGTAGCATTTGCGATTAGTTATGCATGGAGTTCATCAGGTTTTGGAGAGCCACCCGAAATAAGCTTTTTACCATTCTCCACTCTCTACAATGCGATGAACGGAGAGATCGAATTACAAAATTTCGTTTTATTCAGTTCTGTATTTGATATATTTAACGGAGGAGACGGTATATACAAGACTAATATTCATGAGAAGACCAATTTGGGTCATGCATTACATTGTATCATTAATCTAGTACTCGAATAGCTTCCTCTCGGACTAACGACTAATGCAGTTATTGTACGACTGATTTGAGCCTTAAATTAGCTCAGGAGATATACTAAACAAAGAAGGCTTTTTCAAAGAAATTTTCTGTATTATACGTTCAATGGGAATAGGTTTTCACTTACCTGAACAAAAATGTATTGGTGGCAGAGAGAGTCAAAAAGATCTACTAACAAATGATTTGATTTTCCTAAATTTTGAATTTAATCAAGAATTTCTTCATGTTCTTGAAAATCCATCGAACAAAAGTATTTTCCACATCCGATACAAAAATATTTAACTAAAGATTTACTACAAATTGAACATAAATTTGATTCATTTAATATTGCCATTTATATTCTAATAAAATCATTCGAACTATGTAATTTATTATGTGACTAAGTCTATCTAAAATGAATTTATCTGAATATTGTGAAGTTATTTCGATTGAAAAAATTTTTCTTTCATTATGTAAGAGATGACAAGAACTCCTGGTGCTAATATTTTATATATCGGATGCATCCTCCATTTAGGACTGCTTCAATCAAAAATGTTTAAAAACCGAATGAATTATATTCTAGACTTAGATATCTTCTACATTATTTGAAAAAGATTCTTAAGACATCTTTTAATTTCAAGTCTTTTTTAAAAACAAATATGGTTCATAAAAACGAAAAAATAAAATCAATGCAAACTAAGTACCTGTCATATACAACGATGAAGATAAATTTATTGATTAATATTGATATATCTTAAGTTAAATAATGTAAAACATCTCTGTCATTAGAATCTCGTTCAAGATATTCTTTACCAATTAAAAACTCAATACATTTCTACAAGATAAATTCATATCACTTAATTATTTATTATTGTCAAATTTAATAAAATAGTTTTACCTAAATTAAAGAAACTTCAGGTTTGAAAAGTGAGCTCAATTTTTCAATAGTCGCTTGCATTAATAATGAATATTTCTGACTTTTTTTCTGTTTCATTATTCGAACAATCGCCGCCTGAAAAAAAAATCAAACTTTGTCAATCGTACAAAAACACTTTCTTATTTACTTGAATCACTAATTTCCGATCTCCATCAATGGATTCATTTAAAGATTGCCAATTTTGCTCTTTACTTGATTTTAATAATACATTCAGTCAAATTCACCAGAATTTTTTCTCTAAAACAAATCAAAAATGACTTTTCAATATGATTTTTAAAATTAAATGCCTTTGCCTTGTGAAATATTGTGTGAATCGAACTCTATGATTTAGTTTTATATCACTATCTTGAAAATCTTCATTGATTTCGTTCGTAAATACTATTTTACTAATTAATAAACTAGAAAAAATTTGAAGTAATAATTTAGATGGAATTTGTGTTTTATCGTGTATTTCTTCAACAGTCCAATTTAATTCTTCCCTACATAATAATAAGACAATCATTTTATATGTTGTTACCTTTGACATTAGAAAAATTCTATGATGCAATTTGACTAAAAAATCAAGTCTTACGTGTAATATATATTTTTTATTAGTAAAATTTGTTTGTAATTCACCTATTGAATATTGATGGAGCCAAGTTAGTTTTCTATCACTATGACGATGAGAATAAAAATCGTCGAAACTATTGAATGTCGTTTGTAACTAAAAGAAAATTTTTATGTATGAACAAGTAGTCAATGATTATCTACTTCAATTGGTAAAATAACATTTGATAAAGATGAAAATGTCCATGAACTCAAATTTAACACCATTACAGAGAATTCGACTAAAAAAACCTTGAGAAATTCCTTCAACGTACTTAAAAAAAATATTTTTCACCAATGCCTTTGCCGTAATTATTTTCACAATATTCTCGGTAGGCAGTGATTAAATTTCTGCTAGCTTTAATATCTTGAATCATTCGTTGCAATTTCGATGTATATTCAAAACCGCATATCTCCTGTAAAACTAGACTAAAGATTAACAATTGATATAGATAGACTGATTATTGTTAATGGCAATATTATCTTCAAGACAAACAAGCACAATCTACAAAGAAAATAATCACATTACTCAAAAAAAAACCGTTTAAATAGTACTGATATTTGATTGAGATTTTCTTCAGAATCTGTATTTTCATTTATTTTATTTCTAGAAAAATGAATTCATTAATATTTTATATATTCAAATAAAATGATACAAACCCTTTTTTTCAAAAGTCTATCACAATATCGAACTAATAATTCAGTTGATGTTCTTGTTGTACCACCTTTTTATGTTACTGCATTATTATTGATAAATTTACAACAAGCCTATTCTATTTCAATAATAAATATGATTTCCGATATAAATATTTTCTTTATCTAAAGCTGTTTTAAAATTTGGTCCATGATGAAAATTTTCTAAATGTTTTATATGAATATTAACTATTGTCTCGACATACGTTTTGGGATCCTATTAAAGAAAAGAAGAGAATATAAATTAGGAAAAAAAGATACTTAAATCTGCGTTAATTGCAGTGTTACTGATTCGTGTAACAGTAACAATACCTTCTTCATAAATATGATTTTCGATTAACTATACTACTTCATTTTTAATGTTCGAAATTCGACTAACTAGTTCATATATACGTTTTAAATCTTCATTTAATAAAAGAAGGGCACTAATTTAATTCATTAGCACAAAAGACAATCATCACCTTGATTGTTCTCAGTTAATATGATTGTTTTCACTTTGTTCATAATGATATTTAGACTGTGTCGAGAAAGAAACATTTCTTCTAATTTATTGATTAACATTTGAAATGTAGATTTTGATTCCCGTAAGAAAGATTTGGTAAAATTTACTTCAAGATCAAAATATTCTGATACTTATTATGAAAAAATCAAATTCTGCTGTCAAATTTTTTCGATGAAATAAAGAAATTCAGTTGAGAAAGATATTCGATAATTGAATTTAAGTCGATAGCGCGAACTGGTTTTTTGACGAAAAAAATCTTCGACATCTTGAAGAAATTCAATTTCAAAATATTGTTGATAATAATTAATTATTGGTTCGTTTATCGGGTCGTCATACAATAGTTCATTGCGTTTATTATTGAAATTATGATTCGTTAAATGAAAATTTTCAGATATTATTAGAAAAGAAAGAATAACTATTGCTAATTTACATCCAATATAGTTCAGTAATCTTTTTAAGTTCGTACATAAAACTTTGTAGATAAGAAAAACAATAAAATCATTTTTTTTCCTCATTCTATGCAACGTACGATTCTTCGATTGATATCATGATTAAGTTTTATTGTTGCTTTCTTCTTACTTTCAATATGTGTTTCTTTCCCCACTGATAATCTTGTTAAAGATTTTTATGTAAAAACAAAAATAACTCCGACACTTTAACGCATTGTAAATACACTTTTAAAAAATGATATTCTTTAACATCCCTTGGTTCTAGTATGCTTGCAATCAAAGTAAGGGAAACAAATTTAAAAAGTGTATAATGTTCATTCTTATTTAAATAAAACCACCATTGCCTATCTTTCATTTGACAAGGATGTGAGTATTTGTCTTCTTCACATGCATAATCAGGCACCGCTCTACATCCACACTCTCTAATGTTTACATCCAATCGGTGCTATGTATGGACTATGTCACAAACATATTTCTGATACTGATATTATTTTAATAAACCACTCACAACAATGTAGGAATTAAAGTATATAGACGGTCTATTAATAAAACTTGCTGTGTATATAACACTATATGTTTGTTTTCTTGAATTATTTTTGTTTTCACCTTTTTAGCAAAGCATCTTTATCGTTTTATATTATTTATTATTTTGCTTGGCTTTTTCCTTTATTACCTTTTTTCATTCTTTATTTGCATGCTTTATCACGAATGACTATAAAAAAGATTAGTACAGACACTTGCATACAATAAAACACGTGAACAATATTATATGCTTTGATGTGAAGTGTATGCGCTTTTTCCTATGCTTCATTCACAACCATAAGTTAGACAAAATTTGGAATATAAAAAAGTGACTATTAAGAAGAACTATTTGGTTCAATGCGAAAAGTACAAAAAAAATGACAAATAAGTATACCATTTTAAATGAATATTAGTATACGTAGAAGTTGGGTGTGAGTGTGATTGAGAAATGGGCCACATGCACGCCAGGCCACTCACACCCCTGGAGTTCAGGGGTTTTTGATTATTTAGATAAGTATTAATTACTTATTCAAAACTAAGTATTTCTCTTTCGTGAAAGAATAAACGTTACTCATTAATTTGATTAAATATTGGTTAAATAAACAAACACTCGTTTACTATATATGAAATCATGAAAAATCAAATGTTTAACCGTCATTGAATTTATATTTAGTGCAATTATAATTTAGTGTTTAAACGATAAAAGGTTTTTTTGTTTTGTAAACGCTTGAAACAGCTTGTGTGATAAACGGTGACATTGATCAATTAATCACTGTTTTTGCAACTGTCTAACCTTGGGTTTGGCGCGTCATTTCTGTCATAGGAAGATAACTGCATCTGCTCATTTATGCCATTCTTTAGAAAACGAAGTCTGATCGTTGAGAAAGGAATTCCCAATTGATAAGAGAAGTTTTGTGAATAAATATGTGATTATAACTACAGTAGTTGTTGAAAAGACATGCCAACCTAAATCTAAGACAAAGTAGACCCGAAAGAGTGAGACATAGACAAAATTTACTACACATTTTTCTTTTGCGTGTACAATCATATTTATAATAGTGATACAGAAAAACAAGACACTAAAAGTCAAAGAAAAGTTAGTCAATTTGGTTTATATATGTCATTCTTTCTGATTTACTCTGTTCATATTTAACTGTACATATCTTTCCAACAACTGGTTTGCAATCTATCTGAAGAAGTTGTTTTCAACACTGAAATATGCCATTTTAATTATTTAAATTTTATTGAATAAATTGCAAGAAAGCATGAAAATATTGATACTATGTCAAAAAAAATGAAAGAATTTGATATGATTTGTTCAATAGAATCAATCATGTAAATATTTCTTCATATGATCTCGATCGTTTCTCCTAGATAAACATTATTATGAAGAAAATTGAAGATATTTCAAAAGAAATTGAACATACTTTGTACAAGCCTTTCCAAAGCGGCATTTGCCAGCATCATCACGTTTTGTATTATTCGGATGTGCAAATTGTTTTCGATGATCAGGATCATCACTTAAACACGAAAAAAAAACATCTTAGCTATTGTAGATTTAACTGGATCAAAGTATCGTTGACTACATTGAAACTCATTGATTGATTTTTCTGAAAAATTCTATGGATTTGCGACTTTTAAAATAGCTTTTCATTTCTTTTTTTGATTCGATCGAACTTTCTTGAAAAACTATACCAATCTATATTTGAACCTAGGATGTGTGTGGGATGTGGAATACAGCATTTCCAATCTGATTCGAGCATCGGAGTCGGAACTGCTCAAGTCTGCTTGATAAGTTCTTCAGTTTTTTTCAGATCGTCTCCTCTTCCATGATTTTTTGAACTGAAATATTGGTAAACAAACATACTTATAGCAGTCTGCTCCGTAACGGCAGTGTCTCTTGTCCGAATGGCCATAATCAGAGTCACCTGGATGTGCAAATTCTGCACGATGATCAGGATCTTTTCTGTAATCAGATAAAATAAGGAATGATCAGTATTTTATGAAAAGACTTGTGTACACAACCTATAGCACTCTGAGCTGTATCGACATGGGCGACGAGGACCAGCTGATAATAGAAAGTAAAATGAAATCTTGTTTTCGACATGTTATTTTAGGTAGAGATCTTTATCAACACTTACACGATGCTTTGCTTGACGATGAACTTGATCCATCGACATAATGACCAGGCCGTGCAAGTTTAGCTAAAAATAGAATCTATTAATATGAATTTCTTGGAGTACAACAGTATAAAAATTTTTTGGGCGGAGGTGGAGCGCTCTCTGGTTCTGTCGTTTGGGGACTTAGGTTTTTCTAGAAGAGACCAAACTGTCTAGAGAGAAGCTGAATCCTTCTCTTCCCATATTTTTCTTCGTCTATCCTTCCTCATCAACTATATATCTGCCACGACTATCTGATAAAAAGCAAAATACGTGTAGAAACCAAAAATATTTTCTAACGTCGTATTTGTTTCTCAAATTTAGTAATTAACTTACCTAATCCTTGTCGAACATCATCAGGTACTCTCATATAACATACATCATCAACAGGACAAAAATTCGTATGCAGTGATTCGATAATCTTTCCGAATACTGGATGTGCTTTTAATTGCATAAGTGTTGCTGTAGCACTTGAACGATCATCAGGATTTTTCTTTAGTAAAAGTTCAATAATCATTTTATAACCACCAATATCCGGTACAACAACATCTTTAGCACGTTGATCATTACAAAAATTTTCGTAATCAGCTTGATCTTTCCATGGTAATTCACCACAAAAAAGAAGATAAAACATGACACCTGCCGCCCATACATCAGATTTTTTATGTAGATGTCTTGACACCAAATTTTTTGCATTACGTCGTAAAAATTCTGGTGAAACAAAATATAGAGTGAACGATTTGCTAGCATCGACTGTAAGTTGAGCACATTGAGTATTCATTTTTTCTACGGTACCAAAATCAATCAATTTAATACAGAAAGATTGTTCATTTGGAACAATAACAAGATTTTGCGGTTTTATATCACCATGAACAATGTTTAGTTTTTCGAGAAATGCTAATGCGCGTAGCACATAAACAATAATAATGATACCAATAGCAGCTATTTCTTCACGTTTTCCCTCATTTACTTGGTTCACCCAAAATGTTAGAAGATCACAAGCAGCTAATTCCATTGCTATAAAAATAGCTTCTTTCGTTACCTTACTACCATAATATTCGATAACTGGATGATTATCAATTGGAATTCGTTTTGTTAAACGTAAAAAATTGATTTCATTTTTAATTTCTTCTTGTAGACCCGGTCTATTTGACATAGCTTTGATAGCGACTAGCATATTCTTATTTCTAACTTTTGCTTTATAAATTTCACCAAAACCACCTCGATCAACAAATTGAATAATTTCATATGTAGTACCTTCAATTTCTATTTCTCGTTTTTCATTATTTATAACTGTTTCATTATTTTTTGATTGTATCAATGCTAAGAACATTCTAGCTATTTGTTCAATCGCAGCTTCATGTTGTCGTTTATTTGCTTCTTCTTGTTCAGCAAGACGTTTTGCAATATTGGTATTCTGTTCCATGAGCGCTTGTTGTTGCCGTTCTATGGCATCAATCTTAGCTCTTGACTCACGGCCTCCCATCGTGGGTAGTAAATCGATCTATGCAAAAACGAACACTGAAAACGAAAATGGCAAACAAAATAGACGCGCACACGATCGATAAGAAATTCGAGTAAAAATGCATTCAAACAAAGAGAAAAACATCGTCGAAACTTCGTTCTTACATTCGTGTTTATTGCAATAAAAAGTTGCCTTTCTCTTTATTAGATGCCGATAATATGTTGACTGTTTTATATCAGAAAGAATTTGTCGTTCCTTATCGAAACATAAAATAACCAAACAGAAATGTTTTTATTCATCATAAAAAGAAAAGAATTTCGGAAGTATTCAGCCAGCAGCATATGTTAGAAATGGTGACAAACACACATTCGTTTATCGAAGACTCAATATTGACTTTTACTATTCATCTCATAATTTCTTCAAAAGTCTCGAGAGTCTGCGATGATGAATACATAAGTTTCGTGGAATTATGTGGTAGTGACATGCTTAATATCAGGATAGCAGCTATGAATATAGACCGCAACTATTTGGATTTTCTTGTTGTAAGCGATTCTGATAGCAAAACATGATGTCGCACAAATGAGCTAATTCATTAATGTCGTTCTACGTCATGACATTGTAATTTTTAGTTATCACTGATCTGCCATATGTGAACATGTATTGATCAGTAAAGACTCTCCGTAACAGTCACAAGATGTCACACTCTTCTTGATGATTTAGCACGTTCGTAATTCGAGATGTATCACTGAAAGAACGATACGGATGTGGATGAAGATACTCTTGATTGGTCCACAGAATCACATAGTTGGTGATAATAGTTGGTCGATAGTTAAAAATCTGGAAGAATACAAATGAGTCACAAGCTTAGTGTGCCTTGTTGAACAAGAGTTTTCTGACACCACTGAGATATCAATTCTGTTTGTCTGTCTGTTACGACCTGTGGGGAAGAGGAGGGAAGTTCTATTTTCTTGCTATATAACTTCATCACTCATTATATACGGAACCTACTGATGTTCTTCGAAATGATTGACCGTTCTGTATACAATATACTGAACCTTTAGATGACCCATAAAATTATCAATCGTTTCGTATTAGGTTTACGAAACTTACATAAAGTTTCGTCGAAGACTTGCGAAACTCTGTGAAATCTGTGGAACTTAAAAAAGTTCTGAACAAAACCCACAACGATTTTCATTTCATCCAATCTCAAATCGTCCGAAATAAAAGTGCGAAACTTTTGAAGTTCAGCAACAAACGTATGTTTTAGAATGCACTTCTTACACTCTCACCCTCAAGATAGCTTTTCAGAGTTTCATGCATCAACGAAAACATAAAAACGCATGCTTTTAGCTTAGTAGCACTAATGTCACGTATTTGATCTTCTTTTTTCGAAATGTTCGTTGCAAAATTTTCTATTGATCATTGAATTCCATCGAAACAAAAATATAGATAGATACAGAACTGGATGAATTTGTCATTTATATTATACTATGATTTGATCACTCAATCGATAAATTGAATCAGTATTGGATATCTTGTTCTGGCTGTGGTTGTGAGTTGTGAATGTTGATGTTATAGAACCGAAAACAAACACCCACACCCTATTCGAATATATGATTTAAATGTTTGTACCTAAATATGTTGTATTAGATGAAGAGTATTTTTGGCAGATGATCGATTTTTTTCAAATTGACTAAATCGTTGATAATTGTTTTTCTTTGAAATATCTGAAAGTTCAAAATTTTTCTTGTGATGATCTGAGTATGTGCAAAGACACATGAACTAAAAGTGATTGTTAAGTATCGGAAAATAAAACTATTATTATTAAATATTTCCAACTTTTATTCTCTAGATTTTTTATTTCGTTTGTTGACTAGACGATTCACTGTAATAAAAACAGCACTTTAAATTCAACAAATAAGCACCTTGATATATATGAATTATTCATGAGCATGATTATGGGTTCGGTGTTAATTGCTTTAACGGAAACTTTCGACAATGTCACAAAACAAAACTTCGAAAAAAAACACACTACAATCAATCTTTGAATATTTATTCTAAGAGTTGACGAAAAAACTTCTGTAGCGGTCCTTGTAGCATTTATTTTTACGTCTCTGCCATTTTTGAACCATCCGGGCCAGAGTTGGAACCGGACAGATTTTTTGTATCCGGTCCGGTCCGGCCAGTAGAAAAATCTGTCCGGTCCGGTCCGGCCTGAATCCGACCAGTTCATTTTCGAAGCCAAACTGGCAAAAATCCGGCAAAAAATTGGAAGTCAAAAGAAGCTTGTTTACGAAAGATAGTAAATGAAGTAAAATTTTCGATATTTACATGCGGATATTTGAAGTGGACCGCCTGAATATATGTAAAAAAACAGCTTCCTTATATTCGATTCCAAGATACCGACTTTTCAAGCTGAAGATAAATAGAGATGAGCCGATTATATCGAATATCGACTACTCATCGTTATTTAAAAACAAAAAATCAAGCTCAGTAATAACTATCGTGAATGACACGTATTTTTCTCTTTTTCTACTAAGAACCGTTCAAAAAGATCAAGACAGGAGAACTGCTTGATTTTGTGGTAGATATGATGGTCGTGAAAGAGAATTAGCAAATGGAATAGAGCCTATACCTCTAGATTATAGTTGCCCGTGTGAAGTTTTTGTCATGATCTGGTGTTTTTGCCAATGAAATCTGACTGGAGTTTTTGAGTCGGTCTCTTTATGTTTCGAGCACAACTGGCAGTTGTTGTCGAAGAACTCTAACGACTTCAGCTAGCAATCAAATTGCAAAATACATCGGAACATAATGAAACCTGTCGATTCTGATGGTTATCGACCACCTTCTTATAGGTCTGGTAGTCGAAATAGTTGACGTAGGATTTCTCGCTTTCATATCTTAAACTTTTCGGCTTTTCCTAATTACTACAATCATTGCACAGATTAGCTATTGCTCTAGCAACTGCAATTGTTCCATAAGAGAGAAGCAGCTCTCTTGCTTCTTTCTGTCTATTTCTCATTTAGAATACCATTCTATTCATCTTTTCAGTTGAAAATGTAGAAAAAACTCATTCTTTGGTGAAAAATTATCAAATACGAGCAACAATTTTGTAATGATGAGCTGGCAAAAATCCGATTTTGTCCGGCCGGATTTGATTTCTCGTCCGGTCCGGTCCGGTCTTGTCCGGTCCGGCCGGACCTCAACCGGATTGCCGGACCGGTTCCAACTCTGATCCGGGCAGCCTGATCTTCACTCACGACTTCATCGTCCAATAGATCATAATCCGTTTCAGATGCTGATCCAGTATGTCTGCTAGTAGTCGAAACAGTTGGAGTAGCTTCTGATTGTAACCGAAATTGAATTCTCATTTCTGCCATATCAGGACATTTTGCATATCCATCTGTAGCGGCAGATGAAAATGCACCATGAGAATTTCTCATTCGTTTTAAACATATATTTTTCGAAGAAAAAATATCACGAACTCGTTTTGCTTGAGCTTTTTCATCTATTCCTTCAGATTCGGCTTTGTTCATTTCGCAATCAATGTCAGGCAACGCATTTTGCATTAGACGATCTAATGACATTTCTTCACGAACTCCACCAATAATAATCTTTGCTAATAGTTGAGCATCGACCATTGGAACATATTGTCCACCAGTAATATAAGCCAAAGCCATAAAAAAATCTCGATAACGAACAAAAAAGAAATGAAAATAGTTGTTTGATTTTAAAATTCATATAAAATATTATCACCGTACCAATCGGCGGTTCGACGCCAATTGTATAGAGTGTGATATTTTCTTCACCCATATCTCGAACAAGTCTAGCTGGATCATGACCAGCTGAACATCCATCTGGAAAAGTATCACCGTTTGGATCGAGTCCATGTGGTGGTGCATCAGAAATAAGTACGCAAATTCGAGTTTATTTAATACGCCATGATAGTTTGAGCACTGCATCAAGGGCATCAGCAACTGCCTCTGGTATATCACCACCGCCATCAGCTTCACAATTTTTCAGCCAATCTTTCATTTCATCTACTTTGCTAGTAAAATCATGTACACGTGTAACAAAAGTCTGATCCTAATTGAATAACAGTTTATCTATGATAGTTTTTCTATTATTGCTTGTCACTTAGTTGTGGTGGATGATCTCTGTATTCGACAAGTGCCAAGCGAATATCACTCTTTTCGCTTGCGGTGATTTTTTCAACAATTGAGCGAATATTATTCTTTGCACTAACTATGTAAGGTCCCATTGAACCCGTACAGTCAATTGCAAATGCAAGATCTGAAAACATATTTATCACTAATTGAATAAACTTTTAAGAAAAACTTACCGAGAATAGATGAATCATGTTGAACTAATTCTGGTTGATGTGGTTTGTGGATTTGAAGAGATGTCATGATTGTGCAATACGTATTGTTTGTGTCTATTAATGAAAAAAATACATGGTACGACGAGTTACTACCTTTTATAAGTTACTTATTCTGTTCTTTTTTATTCGTGGTGATGCAATATTTTTCTTTCTTCCCACTGACTCATATATTGCATAAATGAAAAAGACACGACTTGCTCGATGAAAACTCTCTACTCATGTAATATCGAAATGCGTTAGTATTAACAAACGTGTTTCTGATATAAGCTTGCCAAATTCTGGAATACTGATTGCATTCAATGAACGCGACTATAAAGGAGAACAAGGTTATATGCATACTGTTAAGAGAGAATCTGTCAGACCACTAATCAAGCTAGTCACCGATAAAATTTTGACTTTTGATTTCGTTACTCAAATGATAGATCATCAACTTTACAATACTCTAATTTCAATAGAGTAACAGAGTAGAGAAGTAAGCAAGAGATAAATACCGTATATTGACAACATCATACAGCTTTTATATAATAGCTTCTCTCGACTATTGCGACAGTTGACAGATGTGAAGTTTTATGTGGATGTAGGTGTGGGTGTAGATTTAATTCTTCTCTTCATCCACACCCTTATTAAACTATTATTTTTCAAAAAAAATGCGCGAAATATATATATATTGAAATTTTTTGGTTTGAGACTTTTTATTTGTATATACATGAATATTATATATTACTTTCGTCAAGGTAAAGAAGTAATTTGATGTTTATCTATTACATTTTGCTTCTCAATATTTTTTCAAGTATATGTTTCGATATTATTTCACATGCAGTATTCACTGAAGCAAATCGTTTCATGCAGAACATGTGCATCTTGTGTAACTATGTTCGTGATAGAGCGTGTAACAAAAAATTTAAAAAAAAGAAGGAAAAAAAACTAAACACATTAAGGAAGAGCAAGAAACATATAAAGGCACCTTACTGCAAAGATAAAAAAGAATCATTTGCAAAAACAAGCAAACAGTGTTACATGCCTATAACCAAGCCAAATTAACAACAAGTCAATATCAAATTTTTCCAATATATTGGATCTTATTGATTTCATTAGGGTGAGTAACGTATCTGAATAATGCTAAAAGTAGAAGTAAGCTTATTAAATAATACACACATAGTGCCAATTTAATTTGGACAATAAGACCCGATTTAGAGAAGTATAAGATTGATCTCAATGATGGATTTAAAAGTGATATTTTAGTCTCCTTGAGGGTGTGGGTGTGTGTGGATGTGGGGTGTGGGTCGGTGGGTGTGTGTGGGTTCATTTAATCACACACACACTACACCCCACACCCACACCCCGCACTCGGTAAAAAAATGTATTAGAAGGAATCATTCAAGATTTTACCAAAGATTCTGAACTTTTTTAGTGTTCTAGATTTGGATAATATTTTTAGAATCTCTTTTGAGTTCCAACCAAGAAGTGTAGAGATTAAAACGGGTTTACCGAGAAAGTATGCAACTGTAAAGAGTTTAGACTTTTTGGCTAGAACTAAACTAAGGTTCTTAAAATGGTACCCAAAAGAAGATGCCTTATGACATCATTTTTTTAGAAAGTATCTAAATAAAGATAAGAAAATAATAGAAAACTAAATTGTTTTATTCTATTTCCTTCATTCAATAGTGGACATCGATCCGAATAACTACACTGCAAAAGAATTTGCACAATAAACTACTCTTGTTCGTGAAACAATAAAACTCTTGTTGACATCGTCGATTAACCAACCATAATGCGTAGAATCATAATAAACACTTCTGACAATAACGTAGAATAATTGAATTCTTGAGCGTGAAATAATAAATCATTTTCATAAAAACAGAATCATCTACCTCGAGTATAGAATAGAAAACCCTTCTTTTTTTCAGTCGTAGAATAATCAACCCATAAGTGTATAATAATAAAACCTTTTTTTTGCGATCATCGAATAATATATCCTTATCCGTAGAACAATAAGCCCTTCTGATAAAAACATAGATTAATATGTCTCTGAGAGTATAATAATAAACCGTTTTCATAAAATCGCAGAATAATACACCCTTGTCCTTAGAATAAAAAATCGCCTTGTTTATAGCGGAGAATAATCTACTCCTGAGTGTATGATAAGGAACTCTTTTTTCTAAAATCGTAGAGTAACACACCGTTATGTGTAGAATAATCTATCCTGATGGGCAGAATGCTATATTCCCTGGTTGATAGCGTAGAGTGATATACCCGTGAGCATATAATAATAACCCCTTTTGTACGATCGTAGAATAACCTATCTTGATGCGCAGAATAGAAAACCTTTTTGTTAATAGCGTAGAGTAATATACCCTCATCTCTAAAATAATAAATGTTTCCGACAAAAACACAGATTAAAGTGCTCTAAATCGTAGAATATTAAACCTTTCTCACAAAAACGCCGAATAATAAACCCTTAAATGTGTGCCATATACCCTTTCCATTTGTATATTCTCTCACTGTCATAAACGCTCCAGTTGATAAACCTTTTGAAGGTTTTTGACAACTGCATACACCGTTCAAGGGTTTATAGAAAATTATTTTTAGTGCAACGGTTCATTATTCTACGAATTTCTTTTTCAGTGTATCCTTGACTCCTCAAGTACTGCTATAGGGAGGTACCCTTGGGACCATAAGTCCTACTATGGGGAGTATCCTTAGGTCCTCAAGTACTATTATAGCGGGGTACGCTTGGATTCTCAAGTTCTACTATAGGAAGGTATCCTTGGGTTCTCAGGTACTACTATAGGGGGTGCGCTTGGATCCTCAAGGCCTTCTATAGGGGGTTAGTCTTGGATTCTCATGTCGCAAACTAGACGGTATCCTTGGATCCTCTAGTCGTGCACTAGGGGGTACTAGGTATCCGACCTTACAGTTACCGGGTGGCTGGTAGCGGGGCAGTTTCCTCGTTCTAGGGCTATGATGAGGACACTAACTTGTCTGTTATCTGATGATTGTAACGATTAGGTCCCTCAAACTTCCCAACTATCGATGTACCTTCAATTCCACATGATCTATAATCTGGAGGAGGTGATGAGTCATGACCGACAGTCTGAGGAGGTACGTCTATGGCCTTATGGACTCATGTATACAGGTTTCTGAAGTCTTTAAAACTATTTATGAGCGATTGCCCAATAGTTTTGAAGTGCCACTCGATAGAAGAAGTGGATTTGGCGAGATGCTATCGGATTGGGTGCTGATAGTTTCTGAAGCGCTATCGGATAGAGAATAGTGGTGTAACCTAACCTTTTTCAACTAGTAAGTGTCCGAGAAAAGTTATTATTAGCTTGGGAAATAACTGAGGGTGGGATAAAGAAAAATTCGACATCTGCATTATTCATCGTAAGGATGGTTTTTTGAGAAAATAACGAACTTTTATAAAGGCTGGAGAGTCTATATCGGCGTCGGAAAACCGGAGCCTGGGGTTAGTCTCTCAGAATTCTGCAGTCAATTTTGTCGATCGAAGAGACGGCATTCCGAAGAAGTGGAGATCGGTCAGAAACTTTTGTATCGTCAATTTGAAAGTATGACTGGTAAGTGGAACCTGATTTCATTTATTACTCAGAAGCGAAGGATTTCACATGTCGTCGTTTTCGCTGTTTTGTTGAAAATGAGGTTTTAGTGTTGAATAGGAGAACGATACTTACGTACTCTGAAGTTGTAATGCGATACTGTTCTGTTATTATGGAAAGCTATATATTGCTTGATCAGTTGTGGTCAAACAACTGGTTGGCTAATGGGCAAATAGATTCGGCTCATGTATGTACCAGAGGAGCGATAGTGGTGAAGTCAAGTTAGCTTGCATGGACTTTTCTTTTCTCCTTTGTTCGTTGATATTTTTCAGCTGCGGCTGTGGACGAATAATTCAGCTGTTCTTGTATTTGTGTCTACAGAATGATTGAATAATGACATTTATGAAGGGGATGAAGTTTACGGGGAGTAGAATTTAAGGATCCAAAGGTAATTCCAATAGTACTCTGAAAAAAACTATGGTACCGTACGAAAATTTTTTTGTAACGAAATCGAAACATTTTTTAAGGCTTGGTAAAAACCCAAGATAGGCTCAAAATCATTGTCGAAGCTTCAGGAATATTTTTGGAAGATCTCAAATGTCTCATACGAAATCTCTAAAAGGTATCGAATTCGTTACAAAATTCGACACCTTTTTAAGTTTCACACTTCGCAGGAAACCCTTTTAAAGTTTTGTAGAGATTACGAAACTATCTTTGGTATCGTGTGGTATCTTATTTTTTTTCAATGTAGTACTTGAGGACCCAAGGGTACCTCCTAGTATAGTACCTGAAGGCCCAAGAGTTTCCGCTAGTATACAACTTGAGGACCAAAGGGTAGCCCGCTATAGTAGGATTTGGGACCCAACGGTACCTCCTATAGCAGAACTTTAGCATCCAAGGGTACCTCTCTATAGTAAGACTTGCGGACCTAAGGGTACCGCCCGTTAGTAGTGCTTGAGGACTGAAGGGTAACCCCTTAGTATAGGACTTGAGGACCGAAGAGTGCCTCCCTATAGAAGAACTTTAGGACCCACGGGTACTTCCTTAGTGTAGGACTTGAGAACCCAAGCGTTCTCCTCTATAATAGGAGATGAGGACCCAATGATACCCCAGTATGATAGGATTTGTGGCCCCAATGGTACCCTCTATAGTAGGACTTGAGGACTCAAGGATATCCCCTCCCCCAGTATAGGACTTGAGGAGCCAAAGTCACTCCCTTAGTATAGAACGTGAGAACCCAAGGATATCCTCTATAGTAGGACTTGTGGCCTCAAGGATACCAGTACCAGTTACCGGTAAAGGTAACTTCCTACTCCTACCCGCTCTAATATATGATTTTTAAAGATTTTTAAAGATGTTGAGAAATTTTAAAGATTTTACATGCTAAAATCTGCTTTTTTCCGCTTGACCCACACCCACCCCACACCCCAGCCACACCCTTTCTGGAAGAAAATGAATCAGTCTCTCTCTCTCTCTTCCGGAAAAAATGACATCCACCTTTATCCCTCTATGAACAAAGAATAAAACGATCGCCCTTCATCCATCAAACAGTGCTTTTTTTTCTCTTTGGTTCGTAGTTGCTCAGCTATCGATGTATGTATAAAGCAGCAGCAAAACTGTAGTACTATTCTATTTACAGACTTCTTCGTATTCATCTACCATTCTCTACTAAACCGTTAAACAGCAAAAAACGACAATGCAGAAGATCAGTCCAATGGTTTATTTGGTCGTCCTCTTCGTATTGGTAGTAACAATCTACATGCCACAGGCAACGGCGACGAATCAAGGTTCCTATACCATACGTTTCTAAGCAGGATAAACATGCCGGTTAAATCATAGAATGCAATATTTGAATACAACGCTCAAGCTGGTAGTTGTTTATTGAGTTGTCATGTGTTCGTACATAATGTATACAACTCCAAACATTCCTTCGTATTCAGTAAAATATTCGAATAGAACTTACTATAAATTATTCATTTATTATGGGTTTGTCGATCATATAACCAACACCATCTGCTTGAATCGAATTGTACAAAATATTTCAAAAGAAATTTACTATGAATTATTCATTTGTTTTGGGTTTGTCGATCATATAACCAACACTATCTGCTTGAATCGAGTTGTGTAAAATATTTGACTACCACATTTGTGTGAACTATTCATTTCTCGTCTGCTTGCTGATCATATAATCACCTCGAAATCTTTCCTTCGACTTGAATCAAATATTTCTATAAAATAATACGGCAAATTATTCAACTATCCTGTACATCTCAATTATACAAACAACTTCAAACGTTTTCTTCGCACTCAGCGAAATATTTTAATACGGTTAGTGTTGGATTTATTAATTTTTCATGTGTTCATTCATGACATGGTCAACTGTAAATCTTTGCTTTGAAGCAAGCGAGGTCTTTGAAAAGCACTTAAAATGAATTATTGCTTTGTCGTGTATTTGTTCATGTCATAATCAACTCCAAATCACTGCTTCGAACGAGGCCAAATATTTGAATAGAACTTGGAATACCTTATTGATTTGTTCTATTTTCGTCGATCTTATAATCAAAGGCAAATCTTTGCTTCGAAGAAAGCGAGGTATTGGAATAGAAATTCCTGTGAATTCTTGATTTTTTATGTGTTCGTTAGTCATATAATCATCTCCAAATCCTTGCTTCATAGTAGGGAAAATATTTGAATAGAACTTGACATGAATTATTGATCTGTCCTATTTTCGTTGATCAGATAATCAAATGCTAATCTTTGCTTCGAACCAAGCGAGGTATTTGAATCGAATTTTTTATGAATTATTAATTTTTCGTGTCTTGGTTGATGGCGTAATCAAGAGCAAATCTTTGCTATCAAGCAAGCGAAATATTTGAATTTGAATAGACTTCCCTATGACTTATTGTTTTGTCGTGTATTCGTTCGTCATATAATCATCTCCAAATCTTTGCTTCATACTAGGGAAAATATTTGAATAGAACTTGACACGAATTATTGATTTGTCGTGCTGTCGTCGATCATATAATACACTGCACATCTTGATTTCGAAATGAGCACAATATTTGAATAGAAGTTTGTAAAATTATTCATTTGTTGTGTCTTCGTCGATCATATAACATATTTTAAATCTCTTTTTCGAATTGAACAAACTATTCGACTCCGATATTTGTATAAATTATTCATTTCTCGTGTGCTCGTCGGTCATATACACAACTGTAAATCTTTTCTACGAATTTTAGCAAAATATTTGAATAGAATTTACTGTGAATTAGTCGTTTCTTATGTGTGTGTGTGGATCATATAATCAACTCTAAATCTTTGCTTCGAATTACGAAAAATATTTGACTTTAAAACTTGTATGAACTATTCATTTGTCGTATATTGGTCGATGATATAACCTAGTCGAAATCGTTCCTTAGAATTGAGTAAAAATGTTTGAATAGAACTTCAAATGAATTATTTCTTTGTCTTGTTTTCATCGATCATATAACCAACTTCAAATATTTGGTTCGAATAGAGTAAAAGTATTTGAATAGACCTTGGCACGAATTATTGATTTGTCGTGTTGTCGTCGATCATAGAACCAACTTCAAATATTTGGTTCGAATTGAGTAAAAGTATTTGAATAGACCTTGGCAGGAGTTATTGATTTGTCATGTTGTCGTCGATTATATAATCAACTTCAAATTTTTGATTCGAATTGAGCAGAGTATTTGAATAGGGATTTGCATAGAATTATTCATTGTCGATTATTCGTTGGTCATGTAATTAACTCTAAATGGTTGCTTCGAAGCATGCGAAGTATTTTAATAGAAGTTCCAATGCAAATGAATTGTTGATTGGTTATGTGTTCGATGATGATAAAATCAAGTGAAAATTGTTGCTTCGAAGCAAGCGAAGTATTTTAATAGAACTTTATATGAATTATTGATTTGTCGTGTGTTCGCTGATGATATAATCAAGTGCAAATCTTTTGCTTGGAAGTAAACAAAACATTTGAACAGGACTATGGATCAATTGTTGATTTTTCGTGTGTTTGTCACTGATATACTCTACTCGAAATCGTTTCTCGGAGTCGAATGAAATATTTGAATAGAACATGAGATACTTTATTGACTCTTCCTGTTTTCGTAGATCATATAATCAAGTACAAACCTTTGCTTCAAAGGAAGCAAAGTATTTGAATAGAAATTCTCATGAATTCTTGATTTGTTGTGTGTTCATTAGTCATATAATCATCTCCAAATCTTTGATTCGAATTGAGTCAAACTATTTGAATAGAACTTAGCAGCAATGATTCATTTATAGTTGGTAGTCGATGTTATAATCAACTCCAAATGTTTGCGTCGAAGTGAGCAAAATATTTGACTCCAAGATTTGTATGAAAACTTCATTTGTCGTATGTTCGTTGATGATATAATGAAGCAAATATCTTTGCTTCAAATTGGGTCAACATATTTGAATAGGACTTAAGAGGTGTTATTCATTGGTCGTTAGTCGGCGTTGTTATATTCAACTCTAAATGTTTGGTTCCAAGTAAGCGAATTATTTGAATAGAGCTTACGACGAATTATTAATTTTTCTTGTGTTTGTTGATTATGTAATGAACTCCAAATGTTTGACTCGAATGGAGCAAAATATTTTAATTGAAATATTTATGAATGATTCATTTGTACTGTGATCGTCGATGACATAATCAAATGGAAATATTTGCTTGGAATTGAGTAAGATCCTTGGCTTGCACATTTGTAACCAGGCTATGAGTTATTCATTCATTGTTGGATCTTGGATCTTTGTTTCATGTCAATTTGGAATTATGCATGTAGGACGCCCAGATACACGGATGAGTTGGATGAATGTGCTTGAAAGTGGAGACGATGTTTTAGAAAGAAAGCGTTAATATTTATGCATTCCTGTTTCTCGACAGCTTTCGCGATGCAAAATGAAAGAGATACTTCGTTGCAAAGTCAGTGATCGTTCGGGTTTTCGTGATCATGGCAGCCACTTTGATATTGATGTTGGAATGAATAAAAGGAAAATAATAATCAGTTTCGGGTTGATGTTGACTACTCTTAAAGGTACTTAACTTTGTTCGATGCAATTCGACTTCATTTGACTCAGTGTATGTCTTTATTTCTCGGGATCTCGAATCAAGGATCAAGCAAAGATGTCTTAATTTTTGCTTGCTCGGTATACAGTAAATACGAACTGGTATTCAGAATGAGAAATGTAGTGTTTTACACAGAAATGGTTCCTGCTTCAAGAAGCGATCTTTTGCGCTATCTTCTGAGGAAGGAGGGCAGTGTTTTATGTTAAATTAGTTTCATGTAAACAATTCAAGTCAGATGATTGCTTTTCAATGTAATAATGGCGAAGTCGTACGACATCGAATAGCTGGAAAGGTGAGCCACATGAAAATCTGTTCTATTGAGTGAAGCGTAGAAAAGTAATGCCGTTGAGTGTTGACGCATTCAAATGACTGCGTCGCTAAGTAACAATCTGATTGAGGGCACTGAACAGTTTGTCTGACACTTGTCGAAACGAAAGATTGGACAGATTTTCGGAAATCGGCTTTCTCAAGAAGAATAGACAAAACAACAGTCAATTTGGTTCAATGCAGTTTGTCTCAGTTGTGCCGAATCAAATCTCTTTGTCAAAGATTTGGTTGGATTTTGGTCTCTGGTGTGAAGAGAAGATTTGAGTAGATTGCCTAGTTCATTTTGATCCTCTGCCGAGTGCTGTTCGTACTCCTGTCCTATACTATCAACTGAATAGAATTACTCAAATTCTTACTCTAGCAAATATTTGAGCTACGTAGTAGCCATGATTCTTCACAACCAATTAATTTGTTTCAAGGTATTTGTTGGAAGTTTCCTTTGAATCGTCTTGGATTAGATAATCAATCATCTTGATACAATACTCAATGCAATGATTAGGAACCCATTCGATCGATTTAATTTTGTTGGACATGACCCACTAAAGTAATATAGAAAGATTGTAAACCAAAACCTATGGCAGCTACAGTTTGAGACAGTAAATTTGACTCTAAATATTGTTGCATGCCTTTTTTTCAACAACTAGTCGAGTACTATGAAAAAAGATGCAAATATGCAAAGATGACAGACTGTTGATCGTCAATATTCGATCAATAATTTTCTAAAACTACCTGTCAATGAAATGTGAAAGCAGAGATTATCCTTTAGTGTTTAAAAAATATTTTTCTACCAACAGACAAGATACATTTGGTAGATCTCTGATGTAATATATATCGATGATAGTGCTTGCTACTAATATCAATGTCTTTCGAAAATTTTACAACAGCTGCACTGAGAAGAGATAGTAAGACATAAAATGGTCGCTTCAGTGACCATTGAGGGGAACGACTAAGGTACTGCAACTCTCAGGTCGGGTATCCATACCCTTACCATGGATACGGCCTACGTGACGATAGAGTGTGGGTGTGGATGGGTGTGGATGTGGGATGTGTGGGTGTGGGTGTGGGTGTAGATGGGTGTGGATGGGTGTGGGGTGTGGGGTGTGTGGGTGTGGGTGTGGGTGTGGGTGTGAGTGTGAGTGTGGATGTGGGTGTGGGTGTGGGTGTAGGTGTGGGTGGGGTGTGGGTGGCGTGTGAGTGTGGATGGGGTGTGGGTGGCGTGTGCGCGTGGGTGGGGTGGGTGCGGGTGTGCCTGAAGAAGCGAACAAACACTCACACCAGCACTCATACCCACATCCACACTTACAACCACACCCACACCCACCCACACCAACATCCACACTTACAACCACACCCACACACCCACACCCACACCCACACCCACATCCCACACCACACACCCACTCCCACACCCATACCCACACCCACACCCACACCCACACCCACACACACCCACACACACCCACACCCACTCACACCCACCCCATACCCACACCCACATCCCACACCACACACCCACATCCCACACTCATACCCACACCCACACTCACACTCACACCCTTTTCTGAGTGACACCCATTTTGGCTTTATTACCTTTCTCTAAATAATATGTAAAGCGTAAACAGTTTAGAAAAAAATCAAAAAAAAAGAAGTTTGTGCACAATGTTGAACAATGTACATGACGATAGACAGATCGGTTCTCTGGCGATAATCGAGCTCATATCATGATGATAAACAAGTGAAACTATAGATTTCTTTTTCAAGCTGAGCGCGTCATGTTCTCTTGTCAGCTGATATATTGTCGATTAAAGTGAAACTTTATGCTGTCATATCTTTTTTCTCCATAGAATTTTTATCTGGCTACATCTGTCTAATTTTTGTAAGCTTGTGTTTTTTATTTTTGCCAAAAATACTAATAAATCAACAGTATAAGAAAATTTTGAAAGTGGACATCAAAGTGGAACGTGTTAGAGAAAAAATTGGACATCTCTGAACAAGGAGTCAAAAAATCTGACATTCTACTGGACGACCTTAATAGATGATCCCACATCATTCCTTGAAGTGCGAAAGATATTTGAACAGAGTGTTTAAGCCAGGTATGTTGTCTTAGTATAATATTTCGATGCTAACTCATCGAGAGAATGTACTGATATTTCGCCTCATCATTCATACATTTTTCATTGAGATTATCATTTCGAGTACTTTGTGATACTAAATTAACTCATTATTTTTTCTTTTTAGAAAACATGGCACAAACACAGATTCAAACCGAAAATCGATTATTTCCATCAAATATTATCCCCATCATTGAACATTATCGATTAGTTAGTTTCCTCCTTTCATATTCTCAACTAGTTTTTCTCTTCGTTTTTTTCTATATTTTTTTACAATTTTCAATTCTAATAAAATATGCGCGCCGAAAACATACATATATCTCAGTCGATTTCTTAAGAACAACACCTAAACAATGTATCCTTTTCTTCATAAACTCAGCGTTACACATTCAGTTTATTATAGAATTTCATTGAGGACGAGAATGTGAGATTTTAGAAGATTCCTTAGACAGACTCAGAAGTACCCTGGACTATGACAATCGGTTTCGACCTTGTTCAAGGATCTCATGAGATAGCTGTATACTCTATACTGGTCTTCCCTTCAAAATTATAGGTCGATGAATCTCTCCATGTTTCAAGCATGACTCTAGCTTGCGAACACAGCCTTCTTCTTTTATTCGAAATCCGATGTGTGCACGGTTTTCAAGCATAATTTGTATTGATCATTTGATTGTTCATAAAATTGACTGGCTCAAACTGTCTGCAATGATTTTCAAAAATCAACATTTCTCTGTGAGAGTCATCCTAGTATTCGACTAGAAACATGTTCTTTACATTGTGCTGCAAGAAAAAGAAATCACAAGTTTCAATTATTCATCGTTGAAGTTAGCTAGTCTTCCAATTGCGTCTTTTAAATAAACCATAACAAAAAACAATCTTTTTTTCTTCGACTCAATATGTTACATCGTAATTCTATTCCACAACAGTTTGAAGTGTCCTTTATTCTCGCTGTCCATTACAGTCTCTTTCTGCTGCTAAGAATAAAAGTGACTTCAAGGGCTTTCTTTTCCCTTATTGCCGCTCTTAACTGTACATCTCTTCATTTTCAACGGGCAACTTGTGCTGTGAGCTCCTGCCAATGAAAGAAACTAAACAAGGCGTGTTGTTTACATATCTTGCTCTAGATTGCACATATTCACACTAAATTTAAATGTGTCGCAGTTATGTGTCGTGAATTATTGTGTCATGCACTCCAGCACAAAAATGTGTCGTATATGAATTTGTCGCGTTCTGTCTGCCGACTATTCGTTCACCATTTTATTATGGATACATAGCGATATATAAACAACGTGGTTGAACATACGAAAGATAAATTTTCAAAATTTTTTTTTTCTAAATTATTTCTCGATCATTTTTTTTATCGAGAAAATGCTAATCTCGATCCATGATCGAGAGAGGGCTACCCTGAAGCGGTCTGCTGCAAATCGGACCAACTCGAGATCGGACGGGTCTCAGGATCTGATCTGCTTGAGTTTTCAGAATACAAATAATTGAATGGAATTAAATTGAAAAAAAAAATCGAAATATGCTTTTCCAAAAAGAACCAATAGAAAATGTGTCGCATGTGTTGCACAAAATGTGTCGTGGTCTTGCTGGAGAAAATGTGTCGCAGTGAGCTCCTCGTGTCGCACTTTGATGTGTCGTATAATGTGTCGCAAATCACGACACATGCGACACATTTTAACTTAGTGTGTTCAAATGTGCAACAAAAAAAGAACAGAAAAAGAAGTCTTATCACAACTTCATCAAAAGAAAAAGACGCAAAAGGAACCAGTATTCGTCCATCTACCAAATGCACAAACAATAATTTTGCGTAGTTTGTCCGCTCCGTAAATAACTTTCTTATCGATCTGCCTTCGTCAAACATTTGTCATTAAAATGTCAGTGCTTACGACTATTGATCGTTTACTAGTTCTTAACCAGCTGACGATCTTACAGCAGGAGCAGAAATTCTTTCTCTCCAACGTCTTTCTAAAAGAATAATCCAACTTAATCTGTCTTCCTACCACCATTGAGCGTTTTGTCAAACAATGCGTGGAGCGGTTATGAACTTGTAAATAGTCTCATATTTATTCAAACAACTATTCAGTTTGGAACCACGGTCAAAATTCTTTCGCATTTCCAACGAACAACTGATATTTTTCGAGCTTTCTCGTTAATAAACTACAGAATCCACAGTCATGAAGCAGAACTCTTTTTAACATTCTAAAGCCGAGGTACTACTTAGGTCATACCAAAAGTAGTGAGCCTCGCATCTTAATCTCGTATAAACTGCTTGGAAAAAATTTCTTTTTTTATGAACAGATAGAGCATCTTTTGCTCTATCCTTCTATGCTATTTGATTACTATTCAACTAATATCATAATAATAAAATTTCGATAAAATTTGTTTCTTTTGCATACGTGCTGGTACCATGGATGCTCGTAAGTACTTTTTGAATAACGTTTGATAGCAACAAAATAGAGAACTGCGGTTTTCACCGCTGGAAAGACGAGATGAAGATGCATCGAACTGTGTATTATTGATTTTTCTAATACGATTTCTGAAGTTTTTTTATTCAATTTTCTAATCGTTGAAAAAATGTTTCTTTTATGAAAAAAAGAAAAAGCAAAAAAGTTGATAGAAAATCGTAGTTAGAATACGTATTATCTCTAAATAATTAAATTTAAACATCTGAGTCTTTCATAGTTTGTAAATCTTCGATTAGCGGTTTCAATGTGAACCTGATTATTGAACATTCACTGTAAATAACTCACGAGATACGTTTGTTCTTTAAAAGGTCAACTGAAAACCTTACAAAAAACAGGTTAGAAAAATCAGTGATATGCGGTTCGATGTGCCTTCATATCCCCTTTTCAACGGTGAAAGCCGCAGTTCTCTATCTTGTTGCTATCAAACGTTATTCAAACAATATCCACGAGCATTCATGTTCATGGTACCAGTACACATGCGAAAGAAACAGCTCTTATCGAAATTTTATTATTATGATATTAGTTGAATAGTAATCAAATAGCATAGAAAGATAGAGCAAAAGACGCTCTATCTGTTCATGAAAAAAGAAATTTTTTCCAAGCAGTCTATACGAGATTAAGATGCGAGGCTCACTACTTTTGGTATGACCTAAGTATTATAGAAAATAGTTGTTTTAAAGGGCCAAGGATATACGTAAGTGAAGTTGTTGCTGATTTTAAGTGATTTCACGTGCGATTCGCCTCCTACTGTGTTTCGAAGCTCTCATTCGTGTTCTACGTGCAGAACTTGACAAGCTCTACCCAATGGTACAATTAGAATTACCATAGCTCAAACTATGGCCGCAAAAATCCAAAAATACTGAATTTTCACTATACGCATCAGGAGGCCATCAAAAGTAATCGAATCTGTGATTCGCCTAGGAAGCTGTTATAAACGTTCAATTTATGTTCCAAGTACAACTCGATGAGTTCTATCGAATGCTATGATCAGATTTTCCATAGCTCGAAGTATGGGTTTTAAAAGCCTGAAATACTGATTGAGGGTGAGGGTGAATGGGTGAAGGTGAAGAGAAGACCTTCATCCATCCTCCATCAGAAAAGAAAAAAAGAAAACATGGACATACAACGAGGTTGGGTGTGGGTGTGGGTGTGTTGGTGAATGGGGAACATCTGTTGATTGACACACATACCCTTAACTGTGAAAATATTAGCCGTTTATATTTGATTATTCAGCAGTTACAGATATTCTAGTCGACATTCTAAGTTGATTTTCCAGCGAATGCTGTAAAAAAATCATTCTCTTGTTTTTCGTTTTTTTTAAAGAAGACACCATTTCCTCGATTTTTAGAAAACAAGTTGAAAAATTTCAGAAACTTTATTAGAGAAAACCGATATATATATATATTATTCGATGCGTCTTCATCTCCTCTTTCCAACGGTAAAATCACAGTTCTCTATATTGTTTGTTATTACCAAAGATTGTTTTGAAAATATCCACTCGTTGTGTTCTCATTAGTGTCATCTTTAAATATCAGAACAAACAATTCTTTGTCAACATTTCATTACTATGATATAAGTTAAAGTACGATGAAATATCATAGAACTCCGTCACTACTTTTCGTATGACCTAAGTAAAGTCAAATGACCATAATAATCAGAGTCAATAATAAATTATAAATTTAAGTTCCAAATGAACAGAAATACGAAGTTGAATAATCTGTATAAACACGATGTATACCTCTTAACTACATGAATGTATGATATCGATTCGTATTTGTTTTTGTCTGTACATCATAGTCGCAGAGGTTCGAAGTTATCCGCACTTGAATCAGTACTCAATGTTATCATGTTCTTGAGTGTCCGCTACCATTTGTATTACCTGGGTGTGGGTGGTTGAGATTTTTCCTTCAAGTATATGCACACCCACACCCTCTTTGCCAAGGAAAATCTGTCTTTTTTGATAATATGAGTAGCTGCTTAAGTTGAATTCAAAAATGAATGAAATTTAGAAAACAAATTCCTTCGGTATGCAGTTTTACAAAGCCAAAAATTGATAAGAATTATGATGCAGAGAAATTTTATCTCTCTTTGAACTATAATATAAAGTTAAGTTTTTTATTGTAATTTAGATTATGATGTCATAGGAGCATCCATGTTAAAATGACAAAAAAGCTAAAGACAAGTTTTTATCTTAATTCCTATCAAATAAAAATGTGAAATATGTTCAGAAAAGCTGTGATCATACATAAGAATTATCGATAGGTTTGCTTCTTGTTCGAATTCAACTGATCGTCCACCAACGTTTGAGATGCAATGTCACAAAAACAAGAGTTTGAAAGATTTATGAAAATTCGATCGACTCGAATCAAAATGATTTGGGTGGGGCGTAGGTGTGGGTGTGGATCTTCTCTCCATCCACACCTACAATCACACCACACACCACACACCCATACCCATACCCACAGCCCGGCACATTTTATCCCACACCCTATCTAAATAGGGATTTTTTTAAAAAGCCTATCTTTTAGTATGTACAATAGACTGTTATCGGACAATAAAAAGACTTCAACATTTAGAGCAGACCGATAAGCTTTATATGGTTATCAAAAACATCGAACAACTTCAAATGAAATCTGATTTATTTTGGAAAACATTAAAAAAAAAAAGATAACTGCAAAGCAGGAAATTCTTGATTATTGATCCAATTGTTAATGTAACTTTATCGAGGAGGAGAAAGCGTAACTGTGTACTTCAGAACAATAGAAATAATGAGAAATATCAAAAGAAGTACACAGAACTACATCAGCATATAACAATATCCTTAAAAGTTGCTTCATACATATTTGTAAGGAAAAATCTAGAGATGTGCAGTTTCAAAAACAGTACATCGACAACTCACACAAGTGGATGTGAGCAAAGAGAAGTCACTCAGAACCACAACTACGCAGAGCCTCTTCGATATCCACACTAGACAGACTAATATCCTACACTCACATCGTCATCTTTTGATGCAGATTTATATTTTTCTTCACGCTCTCAGAAATGCCACTTTTATGTCTTTAAGAAATATTTATGAATAGTTTATCATCATTAGTTATTTCTTATTTTGACGGAAAGTCTCATCAACGTTCTATAAAATACAGCTATTTAAAAGTAAGATTGAAAGCAGTAAATAAAAGTCATATAAAAGTGTGTCGATGAAGAGAATATCAAAGTGTGTATGCAAGTGTCGTCATAAACGTCTTTTCTTCACTGACACCCACTTGTGTGAGTTGTCAGTGTAAAGTTTAATTGAAGCCGCATATTTCTAGGTTTTTCCAGATAAATAAATATGAAGGAGCTTTTAAGCACCTTTAGTGCATATAAATGTATTTCTTCGTAGTCCTCAGTACTTCTATTCTTCTGCATTACAAAATTAAACTTTTTCTCATTTAAATTGAAAGACGATGGACTACCTCTGAGACATCGATACTAATTGGTTATATTGTTGTTACTGAGATCTTCGTTCCAATTCTTGCTTGATCATAGCTTGTTGAACATATGTTGGCAGACTTGGATTGAGACTCAAAGCATAAGGCAGTTATGTTTTATGTATTTCTTCAAAATCAACCATAATTTTGATAAACAATGTGTCATCTCGTACGTACGGACTTCCTCCCTGTTGAACCACTTCCAACGAAGTAAATTTTGGTATACTACTGGCTATATTCATATCCGACTGTAGCCGTTGAAAACTACTTGATTTTATATCTGGTCGAAATGAATCGATAATATGTCGTTGTGTAGATGTTTGATCATACAAACAAAATATAACTTTATAGTTGAATGGAAATTTTAGAATTGGGTCGTTCAGACCTCGCATGAGTACGAAAAAAAGCGACATGTATGTCCGACGAGCATTTCCATCGCCATTTAAATAAAGACGAGCTCTCATTTTATAACCATTTGGAGATGAATAGAATGGAGGTGAATAAATTGATGTTTGTCTTTCAGATTGTGCATCAACTAGAAATCAAGCAAAGACATCTATCACAATAGCCTCAAAGAGGCTAACATGCGAGATTTACATGTCTATTTTAGTTTCGTTATGCTAATGTTAAATAACTTAAGTGAAAAACTATTAATAAATTAAAGCAATTTTTCATGAATAATCGGTAGGTAGTAAAACGATCTGTCCGATACGCCTCTGTATTTCGACAAGATTTTCTAATTTATACTACCCATATAAAAAAGTCGCCTAAAAATCAGATTATAATCTATTATATAGGCACTATTTTAATCTGATTAAAATCAGATTTTCCAGCATCAAAAGAAAAAATTATTTTGATTTTAATCTTTTTTATCTATTTTAATCAATTAAAAAAATTTAGCAATCAGTTGTCATATATTGGGGTGTGGGTGTGGGTGTGGGGTGTGAGTGTGAGGTGTGGGTGGGGTGTGGGTGTGGGATGTGAGTGTGGGTGTGGGTGTGAGTGTGGGTGTGGGTGTGGGTGGAGTGTGTGGGTGTGCGTGTGGGTGTCGATGCGGGTGTGGGTGTTGGTGTGGATGTGAAAGTAGGTTCATTTAGAACATCAATCACACCATACGCACACGCACACGCACACACCCACACCCGCTGAATCTGTTTGAATATTTAAATGGTGTTTATCTATTGCATGCTTCTTATAGTCTTAATTCTCGTTTCAACATACTTCTCAAGATGGCTGTGAGTGTGGAGAAAGAAATGAAGACTCACACCCACACCCACACCCACATCAACATTCTTTCCAAATTGTTTACCGTTAAAGACCCAATTAATATGAATTTATAATTACATCTGGTGTATCAAGTCATTTGCCTAAACTGTGATGCTTCATATATCCCCCCGGTCATGAAAAACCGAAAGACTTGTTTCTTTGATTTCTCTACGATGGAACATCTTTTAGGTCCCATA
>CAJNOP010000099.1:469283-500025 GCA_905250075.1 Rotaria sp. Silwood1 | reverse complement strand
CCCCACCCCCACACCCACACCCACACCCACACCCACACCCACACCCAAATCGATCCACAATTTCATCATCTGTAGAGGATATAAATGAAGATACTGCAGCTCATGTAAAAATTGGTATACATTAAACGATTTTACAAAATCTAATGCTACTTATTTGACTATGAAAACGCGTTACAAATTTGCTTTTTAACGAAGTCTGACAAGTTATTTTAGGTTGATTTCATTTTAACGAGAAATAGAATGCGTAAGACTTCGATAAAAAGCCTCTTTTAATGCATTTTCATAGTCAAAAAGAAGTGGTATTAGACTTTTTTAAAATGGTTAAATTTGTCTAATTTCTTACGCGAGAAGCTGTGAATCGACGTCCAATTTTGCACGAAAGAACTAAGTAAAAGTCAATTTTTGCTGAGTGAATAATAATGAATTTTTTTAGCAACTATTACTTTTTTAATCTCATTTAGGAAGAGCATCAATGGCTTTAGCACGCATTATGAAAGAACTGAAAGATATAAAAGAAGATACACCAGAGTATGTTGATGCAAGACTACATTATCCTGACGATATGTTTCGTTGGCAAGCTACAATATCGGGTCCTCCTGGTACTCCTTATCAAGGAGGGGTTTTCTTTCTCTATATAAACTTTCCAGCGGACTATCCAATTAAATGCCCAAATATTTAATTTACCACGAAAATATTTCATCCAAATGTGTTTCCAAATGGTAATATATGCATGGAAATCCATGGGAATCAACGCAATCTTACCATTTCAAAGTTACTATTATCAATTTGTTCGCTGTTCGACGATCCGAATACCGATGATCCGGCTAATCTTGAAGCTGCACGTCTTTATCGATTCGATCGAGATAAATATAATAAAATTGCACGTCAATGGACACGGAAGTATGCCAAGTGATGTTTGGAGAAAATCTCAGTGAAAAATGTAACTGATTCAATTATTTTAAGACTTATTTTCTTTTTTTTTTAAATAAAGTACCTATGCTGATTATTCCAGTCTGCACGTCTTGCTGAGAAAGAGTGATGTTAACAACTATGCAATAGAATTGTGAAAAGGAGAAATGGAGAATCACCCGCAACATCTTAAACCATCTGTCGTGATAGCGGGAACACAGCAGCTACTCAGTTTTTTTAGTTCAATGAAGGCCAAACCAGTTAGAGCTTCAATCTAAAACTCGGGGCGAATGTCAGCAAGAAAAAATCGAGGGTGTGGATGAGTGTTAGTGTTTGTCTTTCCTTCAAGAGACACTACAATCACACTCTGCGGCCGCACTCATCTATTATCATAAAATATTATGCTACATATATTCGGTACTATCCTTTTCTATCTAATAGGCGTCCCAAGCGAAGTTTATTCGTTAATATCACTCTGAGGAACAAAAATGCAACCTAGGCATGAACAACAACCATGCAAAAATAAAAGATATGATCAAGCAGCAGAACAAATTCAATACCAATAATTGGACGCACGTTGGACTAACAATTAGACTCTCAATGTTAAATCTAATTGTATCGTTTAGATGCTGTTTGTTATGTCCTCTTTATCTTCCGCTCCTCGTGATGGTTAATGAAATGAGAAGGACGCGCCATGCATGTCATTTTCAACAAGTTTATCCAATATAGCGACAATAGCAACCACGATATACGTCGTTGAACACATAAAATACTTCTGCAAGAAGTCGCTCCAATATTATACAATCAAATAGAGAATAGTATGTACATCATCAAGAAACCAGAAACATGAAAACAATGAAAAATAAGAAGAAGAACACAGAATATTTATCAAGCAGAGAACATCGAAAATATGCTTCTTAAACCATACGTATTCCTTCAGCCTTCTCACACCTCCTCTTCTCTTTTACATTTCATGTTTATGCTCTCTATCATCTGCAGTCCTGTAAAGTGATAATCGCATATACGATGGTGTGGATATGGATCCACCTGTAGTGTTGATAATCACACCTACACACACACTCTAATTGTTCTAACGATGACTCGAAAAAAAAATCGAATTGTATTATATATTGACGTCGGTCATAGTTATTTTTCTGTTTTCAAAATATCAAACACCTTACATAGCGAGAAGTTGTGTTCATATTGTAAAAAAAGGTCTAATCAACTAATTACTGAAATATATCAAATAAATATTTGTTTTCAAATGCAACATAGAGAAGGAAACGAATATTGAATCAATTCATAGATGAGTGTGAATTTGGACGCCACTAAAGACAAGGACCATATCCATATTTATCGCTCATGTTTTTGTTGATGCAATCTCGATTAGACTCTGCTTCATACTCTGTAAAAAAAAAAGGTGTCATAGTGAACCTTTTCTCGGTACCATTTTAAGAACCCTTTTTAGTTCAAGCTAGAAAGTCTAGAACTGAAAATGGTTTTAGCCAGCAACGTGGAACTAGAAGAGGTTCTAGCCTAAGAGTCTAGAACTTTAAAAAAGGTTCTTAAAATGGTACCCAAATCTAGAACCATAAAAGGTTCAAGATCGTCGGTAGAACCTTTTATAGTTTCCTATTGCACCTTTATTTTTTAGAGAGTAGAAGCATATAATAGACTTGGTCTGACTTATCCAAATGATGTGCTTAAAAACTTCATTTGGTCTGCTTATAATTCAATAATTTCTATAAAAAGAAGCAAGGAAACGACTTCTCTCTGACTTTGAACAAAGAAAAACAACAAATAAAAAAGGCGTTGTAGAAATACAACTCAATCCTTCTATACACTGAAGTTGAAATAAATATCGAGAAATCACAATTAGTCTTAATGGAATCGACGATCCGTGCTCATGTATTATGATTGTTAGTTTTCAAATAATCGCCTCATAATCTATTATACTAATGAAAAGTGATAAATCATTGATCACAATGCTCATGATACTATCTATGAGTTTTCAGGACACCTTGTTGTTCTTTCATATTCTTCTATTTTCTTGTGTATATTGCGCATTAATAAATATTTGAGAAAATTAAAATAAAAAACCTATTTGAAGATGGCGTTCAACCAGAAATAAGTCTTTATATTGTAGTGATGTCTATTAAAGTTTAGATTCCGAGCATGCAGTCCTAGAGAACATAGTTTTCCTCAGCCAAAAGGTTATTAAAATATTTCTTAGTTTGAACGATTCTTTCAAAAACGTTGGTGTAATTTTAGTATTACATATAAATTCATTGTTTTTTTTTCTTTTTTTCCATGAATAGCTAATTCGTCGAATCAATATTTGTTCAGATCCATTTTATAGAGCTAATTCTGGCAATAAAATCTATTTGTATATTAATGCGTTTTCTCTATTGGACCATTTGTTTATACAATATTACACATATACGAAGAAAATGTCCTTGAACCATGCAAGTGATCTATTGACTGTTTTAATAATAGTCTTGCACGTATTATTTCATTTTATCATCGTTTATTTTCCGAAATAATCGATATTTTTCCAATGGCACAAAGAAAAAATCTCATAGTATTAAAGATTATTATATCCTTGTCGAAGAACTTCTTAAATCATGTGAGCTGTTTAAACTTAATTACTGATGCATTTTACAGTGTGCGGGAATAGTCATCATTATAGAAAAAAATTCAGTCTCATCTATACATTCAGGCCACAATGTTTGCTCTAGTTTGTATACATTTGGTTGGTCCATTGTTCTTTTTTGCTTTTTCCTTACTTATTGCGACGATTTTTCAGTAGAAGAAGCGTTAGCAATGGTGGAATTGTGTTTTATTATGTTTTGAGGACAGGGGAGAGAAAAAGAGATCAAACTGTAAATAGAACAGAAGAAGAAAATAAGAATAGTAGGCAAGAATTTTATGAGAAAGAACGGATATAACAATGTTGTTACACTTGCTGCTTTACGTATACGATTTTCTTGCTTTTTGTGTTCCGTTGGGATTGACTTTCGATTATTTGTTCTTATCTTCAGTAATTCCTATTTATCCTTTTTCTGGCAGTAAAATAATAAGTTTGATTGCATTCGCTCATTTAATGCGATAATAACTAAAGAGGTCACCATACCTGGTAGAGATATACGCCAACTTTTTATATTTATTTTTCTCTCTTCAAAAGACATCAATGAAACTGGCAAAACCAAAAAAGATAATTTTCGTTGCTTATAAAACTATTCCTATGAAGACCAATGTAATATCATTAATTAACTTCGTTTTGATTTCTTCTTCTCATTTTCTCAGTTGATTAAAAAACAATATTTGCTGAATACTTCACATCAGATTTCAGACTAGGATAGGACAACTTTCTTGTTCAATGAAATTTGAGTTTTGGGCTCTTGAAAAAACAGCTGATGTTTTTTCCGTTAAAATATATATTCAACAAAATAATTCAAAAAAAGTTATATGTTATTTTTTATGGAAAAATTTCAAATTTTCTTTTACAAGTTTAATTCGTAAACAGACGTAATCATAATTAGCATGTTGTTTTATGTGATGATGTTTTTCATTCAATTCTATCGGAATTGAAGCTTTGTTTCATATTTATTCCTCTTACTGACACAGGCAAAACTGTTATGAAATCAACCAACAATCTTTGAACATAGAACTTATTTACATTTTTCACATGAAACAGTCCGAGTAAAACCTTATCAATGACCAAAGTATCAGTCTATTTGACTAAATAGAATTAATAATATGTAGATTTTTTATCATCTAGTTATTTATAGATCACTCTGTACCAGTTACATTTTCCATATTTTTATTCAGTTAACCAAGAATATAACAAGCCTCTATTTATTTTATCCCTCTAACTATTACAAGTAAATATCTGATTTGAGTTTGAGTATCAATGAGTATTACAAGAGTCTAAGCTTATTTTTGATCCCACATATCTGCTGGAATATATCTATTCATACTTCTAGAGTATATATATGCATGTTATAGGAGACTCCATGTTAAATGAAAGTAGTCGTTATTTGCTTTCTCTCATCCTCTCAGTCTTAGTCTGAGGCAGTTTAAAACTCACAGTTGTTACTCACAAAGTTCATAAAAAATGACCTACATCATCCCTATATTTTATACTCTCGTATCCCATATATATATATTTATATTATGGTAACATAGCTATTCTAAGTCGTGATGAAATATACATTTCTATGCAGAAGTAGGCCCAGATAGGAAAAGACTGAAGTAGTCAGATTTGGAGCTCATGTATGTATGTACTTGATCATGAAAACATTGATTAATATATGGATAAATTTACTTTCGTTAAATCCATTAAAGATCAATTAACTAGTTTGTAACAGATTCTCTTATAGGCTCCATTTACCGTGTTTCATCGTTTGTTTCTCTAGATAAAACTGTTTACTTTTACTTTACATCACACCCATTTTCTAAGAAAATTTTGGAAATTCATATTTTTGTTCTGTTTTAGTATGCATCTCGTGTTATTAACTTACTGACAAACTCTATTCTAGGTAATATTTCGTTCGGAATATTTTTGATGATCTCTCATTCATATGAATTCCCATAAGGAACAACAGAAGTTCTTATGAAACTTAACCACCTTTTATAAATGAACCAAGACCGATTTTCCAGTCGTGTCCTTTAGTCAAAAAAGCAAACAAAAATTCTTTCTGTTTTAGAACTAAAATGGTTATTACTGCAGAACTAAAACAACTTCTCAAACAACATGCGCATATCCTACAGTAGTGGCTACATGGCAGGCTCTCTATGATCTTATTGCCGAAACTTTTAACAAGAAAGAAAAGGAATAATACGACAAACTTGGTACTGATGAACGTGATAAGAGTTCTATACAATTTACAATTGTTAAGACAGAGGAAATCGCCAGTGAGCCGATTTACACTTTATTAATGCAACGTCAAAATAGTAGAAAATTCATCCCTTATTATCCTGGACAATATATTACATTATGTGTTAACAAGAAAGAAATGATCTCGATCAAAACAGTATTGTCTCAGATGAAATTATTAACAATCGCCAAGTTGGAAGTACAATTTTAGTTTCAGCACCTGCCGGTAGTTTTGCACTCGCCACTGACGCAAAAAGTGATGTATTCATCAGTGATGATATTGGCATTGGTTCTTTCATGGCATTAATCCACGAATTGAACCAAAAAAGAAGAATGAGTGCAGTAACATTAATTCAATGTGTTCGAAATAAAGGTCATGCTGCATTTGCCGAGACATTTAAGAAAATGCTTCTACAAGGTCAATACAAAATTTTGACTGAACAAGAAGTAATTTCAAAGAGCCATCTTGAAGGCAAGATAAAACCAGATACACGTATCTGTTCCCGAAGCATTCTTGACTTTAGCCAAAAATGCTCGTACAAGCTTTGATCATCCAAAATCTCTTATCCATATGAGATCAATTGAACCAACACTTCGCATTTTACAAAACAATTTTAGGGATAGCATGAATTTTGCAGTACTGACTTTGGCAGTTGACTTTGGGCAATTGCCGAAAGTTGTGTTTGTATTGAAATTTTGATCTCAAATCAATTGAACTTTCGGCAATTGTCGAAAGTCCAGTTTTTTTGGCAACGGAATTTCGCAAATACGACTTCGGCAATTACCAAAGGTACTGTAATAGACAGTTAACGTTATCATTTAATTAAATGGAGCATTACTGTACTTTCGATAATTTACTCATTATTTACTAAAGTTTTGACAGCATGTAATTTGGCGCTGTCGAAAGTGTGAGCTTAAGATTTTCTCGACTTTTTGAACTTATAATTATTGGTGTTCGCACTCGAACCCGCTAGTTTACTAATTGCTGTGGTTTTATAACAAACAGTTAGTCATTAGTTGCTGAAAGTAAGGTGTAGTAAAGATGATTTACTGACGCGTTTCAGACCTTATCCAGACTATTGGCAATTGTCGAAAGTCTATCCCATTTAGGGCGAAAGTCAAAAAAAAAAATACAACTTTCGGCAATTGGCGAAAGTCAGTCCGGTTTACGACGAAAGTCAAATGAAAACACAACTTTCGGCAATTGCCCAAAGTCAACTGCCAAAGTCAGCACTGCAAAATTCCTGTTTCCCAATTTTAGCATTGTCTGTGTTAGTTGTACAGTTATTCTTTTCTAGTGATGTAATCGAAACTATAGACAAAATAAAAAAAACTATGTTACCCGTTTGGGTCTACAAATATTTTTTTTCTTCTACATCGTATTCAAATCCATATTTTTGTTATGTATTCCAGTTGATGTTCAGGGTGTGGTTGTGGGTGGATTGAGGTTCAGTGAATACTCAATCCAAACTCACCCCAATATCCACCCATGTTCACACCCTATTTTTTCAAAATATTTCCGAATAAAGATTTATCTGATTCGCTCTATTCTGTTTATCATATTATACAATAAAGACAAAAGAAGTCCATTAGTCTTCTATCGTTATTATTATGTTCATCTTAAAAAAATTTCAATACAACAGTAGAACCCCAACGAGATATTCGAACCAATCGCTGCACATTTGACAATTGCTGTCTTAACCAATTGACAAGTTCATCTTCCTCTGATTTTTCCTGTTTCATATCTTGTTTGATTACAGATCGTTTTTGTCGTTCATCATCGTCACATTTCACAAATAATAACCGTAAACGAAGCATTGTTCTAACAAGATCACATATTGATATCCGATTTTTTACACAAATGTGAAGTTCTTCACACTGTACTGCTAGAGGTAAATGACAGAAAGTTAGACATTGTTTCTCGTCAAATGAACCCACAAGTTCTTTCAGATCGAGCTGTTTTTTCAATCTATCGTCGATTTGCGATGATACGCCTACTAGAGAATCATTTGTTTTTAAACGTGGAAGATTTAGAAACAACAGATTGAATGCACGAGACAGAAGAACTCGTAACTGATCTTGACACTCTTTGTTATTCTCATGTGATATTATGTCGCATGAAATTAAACGATCGAATGTTGGAACAATTGACCAAAAATGTTCATCAACAGGAAGTTGTACTTCCAATTTTTCTAGTTTGTAGAATCGAATATCAGATTGTTGAGAGCATTTTCCAGTCTCATTATCATATCTTAAACAACGTACAGCGTCATATATGTGATGGTAGTCATTTTGAGGACAAGTAGATTTCAAGAGTAATGGATACTTTATACAAACATCATTAATAGCATATGATAAAGTAAAAAGGTCATAGTTTGACGTGACTGGATACCATTGACATTGCACAAACCAACGATGCTGATCAATCCAAAAGGTTGTTTTAAATGCACTAAGTAATTCATCAACTTCTTCGGTCATATTATCATCTTCAAAGAATCCTGATAGTTTAAAATCGAATTTTCTTAATTTGTGCAAATGATTAGAAATAATCTTTTCCAATTTATATCCACTGATGTAAAAAGAACCATTCATTTTCAATCGACATAAATTAGGCATCCATTGTAACATATTAAGTAGATCATATTGATGTTCACTTAGCGACAGCTCTAAAGACGTGATTGATAGAACAGGTGATGTTAGAATTTGCTGAGAAAAACTGTCAGAAAATGATATCGAAAACTGTTCAAGATTTGGTGTATTCACGTATAGTTGATCAAGATCAAAAGAGTATGTATCTAGATGCGATATAGACAGATTTGTGATGCTTGACGACATCACTGTAGGTACTACGAAGTCACCATAACCCAATTGATGCCAACTCGTAGCGTCCAAATGACAATAAATAAGATTTGGTAGACTCCATAGATAATTTATTAAAGAATAGTCAGTTGACATATGCTTACAGTCATCTGCTACCAAAGAATGCTGACTGAAGTTCAAATTTGTAAGATCAATTAAATGAAACAATCCTAAGATGATTTTTTTCGGAATCTGTTTTTGTAAAGGATTGCTTAATGGAAATGATCTCAATTGAATAAATTGAGTAAGTGCAAAATTATGAATATTGAATTGATTCGGTGATTGAAAACACTTTTGCTTTGATATCTGCATTGGAGATAGCTGAGTGATCAAACTTGGGACATATTCTTGACAGATTGTAACAAATTTATCGGCATGTAATGATCGAAAATCGATACCTATAACAGTAAAATGATGAAAAAGAAGACAATTGAATCGTGAATTAAGACCATGAAATGCATCGATAAGATGATGTGTAGAAAGAAATTCGAACATATAAAGTAATAATTCGTTGGCTAATGATTCGAAATTCATCTTTTCGGTATTCATCAAAGAAAATGAATCATTAGTATTGTTTGAATGTTAACTATCTGAAAGAAAATTCAACTCTTCACCATTATACTATATTCTTAATTCATGTATAGCATACAGAGTAGACAGATAATAAATATTCTTTGAGTTTAACAAGTTATACAATAAGTATCACATGATAAAATAAAATAAAATATATCTATATAAGTAATACATATTTTATTTTGTTGGAATGATGATTTTATTTCGTTCGTCGAATCTGTAACCAATCGCCTAAACTCTTTGTAAACATATTTAATTTAGATGAAAATACAGATAGATTTTGACATAGTTTTGTATGAATTTTTTTCTCGTGAATTAAAATTAATCCAACGATGTTTCTTTTGTGCTTCATCATTGATTTGTTGATCAATAACAACAAAATGGCATGAGTCATACATGCAAACTTATTATGACTCAATCATAGCACATCATTATTTGAGAACTTCAATTAGATAACGTAAGAATCATATGACTAAGTTTTCATAGTTATTTGTTTGTTCTTTGTCAATTTAGATTTTCCGATACAAATACTGTTTTTCATTTTTTGTTTGTCATTGAGATAAATTTGAAAGCTAACCATTGATGCTAATATGATGCAGAGAAGGTGAGAGGCATACTGTTAGCATATTTATCATAGCTTAAATATAATTTCATCTACAAATAAATAGAAAGTTGACGGCGTAGTAATACAAAGGTGTAATCAAGATCTATGCCTACACTCACATTAAAAGAGAAAAGGAGGAAAGAAAAATTCAAATGGCTTTGGTAAAAAAGTATTCCAGTGATTATAAACAATTGAATAGTAAACTCAAACAACTATTTAAAAATTTTGCAATAAATCAGCCTTATCTGAAATAGTCTTCAATGTTACCTTATAATTCAACAACATTCAATCGCATTTTTAAAAAAATTATGTCTATAATTGCATGTTAACTTAAAATAACAATAGTTAGGTCCTTATATTTTTAACTAATGCAGAATAATCCTATTAATTATTTGATTATTTATTGCTTTATGACAGATATTAATAAAACCTACTAGCTCGAATGACTACTAAATATGTTTCTTTTATATTAGGAAACGATTTTCGACACTTTGATGTACGGTTTATTATTCTATTTGTTTTTCACAATATATTCATATCCATTCATCTGAGATTTTTCTTTCTATTCGTATCAGTTTGTATCTTACTATTGAAAAATTCTGAACGAACCATCGTATATCTAAGAATATATTAATCAATGAAAACTTTTTCTACGACAGAATATTCTTGAATGCATCGATGATATTCGTTCTTTCTAAATTTAGAATTAGATAGTGACTATGTGGTAAATAAGAATTAAGTACATGTAAATTTTTTTTTCAAGACAACATTTTTTAATGATATGTTTGTATACCATACATTTAGTTTTGCATTTAGTTTCCAAAAATCTTAGATCATCATATTCCATCATAGAAGTCGTTTAAATCTCAAAGAAAATAGTAATCAGAGCATATCTATTTGGGTTTTGTTTTTTTTTATTATTCTAGAATGGAAAAGATTTGACTGATGAAGATTTTCTTCAAAAACTTGATACAATTATTATTTGTTAAGTCAACATGGACATAGTACGAAATGTATTTATAATGTTTATACTATATGTGTATAAATTATATATTTTTTTTTTGTAACTGATATAAAACAAATATTATTGAGATGGCAATAAAAAAAATGGCTAGATATAACATGATGGACAAGTAATCAATTATCCTTTAATTCGCCAATTTATTCAAAACTATCGAACATATATATATATATATATATTGATACATGATTATTTTTGTTTTTAATTTTATTATTTCATTATTATATTATTAAGAGCTTAATTCGATCAATGATAATATCAACGATAGAAATAATCAAACGATATCATCATCAGCTACGATATATAGAGATTGTCTTGAAGAAACACAACAATTCTATAAATCTAAATTAAAAGATCAATATGATTTTATATATGAAGAATTTAAAAAACAAAGAATTAGAAAATGAAAATATTGAAAATAAATCTTTTTAGAACATTGTCGTGTCCAGTTTATTTTATCTTTTAAGGATTAGTCATTTAAACTCTATCAATTAAATATATAAAAATTATTCATAATACTTATCTTTCACATTCTTTAAACAACATAAATTTTGTCGAACAAATACCTATTTATTTGCTAGAATTTATTTCATTACATGAAAAGTATCAATTCGTATGACTCATGTTTTCAATATGGAACATTATATTTCTTATATTATTCGAACACAACTGTTTGATTTCTCAATTTACTATTTTCTTGCCAATATTGGATATTTAGTAAGCAGCAGTCGATATATGAAAATGTTACGATATAGAAGTGGAAGCACCGTGTTCTTCATCAAGTTTCATCAAAATGTCAAGATATTTATTGTTGTAGAAGTACTTGAGTTAGGTCTTATTTTGAAGTAGATGAAAATGGAATCTTCTAATACACAAAGAAATAGACTGTATTCATCTATACTTTCTTTTTGCATATTGTTTATTAATGGTGGTTTCATTCGTATATATAAGAGTTCTATTTTTTCTTTTTTGTGTTTGAGTGATGCGGGTGTGGGTTTGTTCTTCCCAGTAATTACACGCGCACCTACCTCACACATCCACACCCTTATGCAGCTTGAATTATCGAACGAATCGTTATGTGAGCAATCATTAGGGACCCATCTGCATTCATAAGAAAAATATTAAGGTTTTTGCACAAAAATAACATAACCAACGGTTTGAAGAATATATGTTCTAGGTTTACAAATTAAGATTCGAAAGAATATTTTCACTATAACAAATGTACACAAATTAAATTTACAAAATTAATTTAATAAGAAGGTAGTTTTACTTATGTCTTGGTGTGAGTGTGAGTCAGCTCTCAAAGTACACCCACACCCACTCTGAAATATGACTTGAAGCTTTCTTGTAAAACTGATTTCTAAGTAGATAATCTCAACTACTTTACTTCTTGGTAATTGAGATCGCTTTGATATAGTTTATTCAAAATAAGTCAGCTCATTTCAGTTTCCAACAGTTAAAGCTGATTAACAATTATTCGTATGTAGTCAGAGCTACACAAAATTATGTATGATTACTCGTGAATGAGTAAGTATGAATATTTTCTTTAAACGACGTGCATATTACACGATTATTTGTTCTTTGTCTAATAATTAATAGCTATCATTGATGACGACTTCGGTCTTCTTCGTGTCTAATATGTACTACATCGATGTTCGAAAAGTGTGTTTTTTCTATCAGATCTGTTTATTTACTGTCAGGAACTTGCCAGCAAAGACATCGGATCCTTTTTGTTCAGTTTTTATTCGAAAAATATCTAAGATTAGCTTGATTTAAAATAGGTAGTAGTTATCTCTTGCTTGTATTGTTTTGTTAAAATTCTTTGTTGGGTCTTCAGTCGAAGATGTTATGGTACGCATTTTAATGTTTTAACTTTTCTTTCTCACGAAGAGAAATCATTACAACACAAATGCAAAATAAAATTAATTGCTCATACAAAATGTTAATTGTCTTGAATGTCTAGTCGTATAATTTCGACATCCACCACCATTGTAACTGGGCACGACTGTAAATGGTCCTTGTTTGTTGCATTGATCCGTTGAATTAATTCCGTAATTTGAGGATTTTTCAGACGTTACAACGCAACAATTATTTGATATCGCTGTTTTATAATTTAAACCAATAAATGAATCAGCTATAGCAGATAAAACCGTTTCTGATCCAAGACTATAACCATATGGACATTCTCCTCCTACACCATCCAAGTAGTAACAATGACCTTGATAGAATATTTCGTTCAATGAACATTTATCTTCAATTTCGGCTGATGTTGATGTTGACAGTGTAGTTGAGTCCCTTAAGGAAAAACAAGAAAATATGCTTAAAGTTTGTTTAGTAGTGAAAAGAATGTATTCGATCACTCTTGAATAACGGAAAAACAAAATAAGACAAATTAATATGCAACCTATTCTAGCATCTAATAATCGAAAACTTAAGATATTTTCTGCCAAAAAGAAGGCTTATTTCATAGAAACTTTCTGAAACCTATTCAGAATGTATTTCATCATAACACTGATTGCTGTTGTTAATCTATAGTAAATACTAGTAAAAGTTAAATTTATTGAACAAATAATTATTAGATGCACTGCTGATATAAAAAACTAGCATCTAACATTATTATAATGTTCGGTGCTTATACGCAACGAACAAGCACTTACAAACATAAATCATCAATAACAAATACTTCTCCATGTTGACTATTATTAATTGATGCATAGAATGTGATTGTATTAATATCGAACCAATTTAATTCAATCGTAGTTGAACGATTTTTTTCAATTTTAAATGATGCTTCTTTATAATACGTAGATGCACGTTGCGAAACCATTGATAATGTAACATAATCATTCCATGCAGATGAGACAACAAATGATTTTATACTAAATGTGTTTGGTGTATCTATAGAAATTGTCATTCGTTCACCATTCATGTTAAATGCAACCCAAGTACCCGATTTAATAGCCGAATAAAAACCACTTTCAGACCATTGTGGATATATTTGTGTATCAAGTACATAAGCATTCGTCCATGTCAAACCATAATAACCATTCGAGATTTTGGAATAGTTTGCCGCATTTTCAAATGTAATTAAATTTGAATCCAAGCAATCTAAAATGAATGTTTACTTTCAACTTGCGAATGAAGACAAAATTTTTTTGAAATGCTTTTTTATGGAATCGTTGTTATACAGAGATGCTGTGACAATGATGTGCTCATATTTTCTAATTCATACGAAAATGATTTCATGTAGTAGAAGTTCAATAGTATAATTAACTAGTTCACAAGATTTGAACTAACAAAAACTTGCCGAACATATTCATAAATAGTCCATCTGTTTTAACAATACAGAATTCTACAGCGTAAATAACTTTCTGATTACTCCTGCTTTGTTAGGTACGAATGCACAAGGTGATCCGTAGCAATTTTTAACCTTTGATTTATCAATCATCATTTCAAGCCTACCATTTATCTCAATTTTGAGAAACTCTAATTTCGTTTGTACCATGCTAAAGCAAAGAATTAAAACATCTTTCGTGAATTTTAATCAAAATTATTATTTTCTGAATAGAAACAGTTACTATAAGTTAAACACAATCGTAAATATCCGTCGTACTCTATTTTAACTAGTATAATCTATGTTTTAAGAATATTTGTTTCGATCTTCGAAGTACAAGTCTCATATAACTGGCCTAATCTTCTTGATAAAAACTCCTACATTTTCAATTTTACAATCTCGAGTAAGAGTATTATCTAAACGACTCACTTGATATTGTTTCTGTTGTTGGTAAAACCGTCTCTTCTGTTGTTGTTGTTGTTGTTACTGTAACTGTTGGTAACATTGCTACAATTATAGAACAAGATGAAATCATAGTGAAAATCAGACGTTTGTATCATCGATCGTACGATGGAAACGTTCTTGATATGATAAAGCAAAGTAATACTTACTTTTCCGAACGCATTGACAATCTATTTGTGACCAAATTGAACTTGCTGGACACGGTTTAAGATATCCATTGCCGTGAAGACAATACCAAAATGTATGATGATTATCAACATTTTCGAACATGCCGTCATTCTTACATATAAACACTCCATCGATAAGTTTAACGGCGACAATCAAAATATGTAGAATAATTATAGAACACATTTTGTGCAAGTCACGTTTTTCTCTTCAACAAATGCAATTGAATTAGAAAACTAGTGTGATTTTCATTTTAATTTTTTTCAGCTTAAGAGTAAGTAATCGAATCTTTGCGCATCTATGTTACATACTAATTCAGCTAAGATTTAATTTGTTTTTTGACCTTGAAATCCTTTCTTTATTGTAGATTTGACACTAACGAATTGCATATAGTTAGGAAGAAATATTAGCGTGACACGAGTAGTGATGGCATTTTATCTTTATTACCTAGACACTCAACAAATGCAAACAATTATTTCAAAACGAAAGACAATGTTCACAAAAAAAAAAAACATTCGATGACAGTCTACAACATTAGCTCGTAACAAGAAAAATAGTGAACATCCAATATTGGGAGTAATATTCTTTCTTGAAGGCAAGAATGTTGAAATTGATCAAAAATAAAATATGAATCGATTGATCTTCAAAGTGACAAGAGAACTAAAAGCAAATTTCAGTTCATATTTAAAAGATTCATGTCATTTCTACTCTTTGATATTCAATAATTACTTTTTATTCTTATTCTTTTGGTACTGTAATATCTCTTTTTGTTTTAAGTAATAAATACAAAATTTAAAATTAGGTATTAGCATACTTTTTTATGTGCCTATTATACAAAAAAAATACTACTACTGTGTTATTTTTATCTTTTGTTGAAGAAATAGATGAATTTGAAAATATATAATATTTTCAAAGATTAGATCATTGAACAATACACATGTCTATCAAGAAATAAAAATCGACTTCAAAATTTTTCTCACACTTACGATAGATAAAATCTTTTTTGTTTTTATGGCATATTTATTTCTCAACGACTTTATTATATTTCCTAGGAGAATTTATATATTTACTTAGATTTATAAAAACAAATCTTTATTTAAAGCAACATACATGACAATTATATATAAATGAAGAGTATTCATTCAGAAATATTTTTAAAAGAAAAAGTTGAGTAATAAAACTAAACATTTTAAATATGAATGATGTTATTCATCATGTATTTCAACCGAATATTTATATACAACCGTTTTATTTGTTTTTCTCATTTTTAAGAAATAGTCTTAATATACATTTATTATATTCTCGTACTATTCCTTCATCACCATGTACACATTATGTCTTAGTTTATGGTATATTTAGTATTATTTATAGTTGTATTTTATGTCCAACATTATTTGTACGTAGCTTATCTATTAATTAGGCAAATAATTGAATTAGATGTAAAACATATTTCTATATTTTATTTGTTGTTCTGTTTCAAGCTAATTTAATACTTATTTTAGTTTCATTGGATCTTTATTGGTTTAGTTCACAATCTGATCGATTTCATTCAAGAAATACAATTCGAAAGACAAGAATAATTATTATTACAGGAACTATCGTATCTGTTATTTATATATATATGTATATGTCACATATTATCTACTTATGATTGGAATGAAAATTACAACAAATATTTACCACCATTGAATCTTTTAATGCTTATTTATGTGGGTGAGTATGGGTATGTATGTTGTTCTTTCCAGCAATTACACCCACACTCATCCCAATACTTAATAAATCCAAAATATCATACATTTTCTGTAACTTTATCAGAAAATAACATTATTTTAATTGATCGTTATAAATATTCTATTTGTTGTTATTGCAACACATGATTTATTCATTGTATATTTCATAGTATTGGTAAATTATGATAGCTATTGAAACATATTTTCAGTATTTATACTATGAAAACTAACTTTTTCAATTCTATATTATTTACTTGCAGAAATTTCTCAATATAAAACAAATATACAATATATCAAATAATATTCGAAGCTAATTTATAAATCAGGTCATAATAAGTAAGATCGATACTAAAAAACGAAAAAGACACAATAATAGTAACAATAGATCCATTGTCATTCATCTCATCACCCAAAGACATTGAAAATCAAACGACGAATAGACAAAAAGTTTAGTAAAATTATTTTGGATTACCAATGATAAAATTGATTATTATCATTTTCATCATTTGCATCACATCCAGAAGTCCATTTCGAAAGTTTAGTTATATTTGCAAAGCCAAGTTTTGCTGCGGGACTATCGGATCGGATAGTAAAAAAATCACATTGATTAACATCACCAATAAATAATGGGTCTGCTATTACACTATTATTATCTTGTCCAGTTTTTTGCCATTCAATGAATGATACTTGTTGTGATCCAAATAGTAATGAAGTACCATAGGGATTATAATAAACATTATCGTTAAATGGTGCAATTACATTAGGACTTGATAGATAAACTGAATGTTTTTCTCCTTGAAATGTATCATAGATAATATTACGTGTAAATATTATTGATGTATGATTTTCAGCAAGTCCAATATGAATATCACCATCTGGATCAGTATCATCAGAATGTGGTGCTGGATTAACTGATGCACATGCAAATACATTATTGACAATAGTATTATTAGCACCATAATGTTGAAAAAACGAAGCCCAACCAGTATTATATACAATATTATTAGAAACAATGACTTGTGATGTACCTTCGTCAAGATAAATACCCCACATAAAAATTGCATAACTAAACACATTCTTAATAACATTACCATCAATAATTGTTCCTGGTTGAATACCAAGTGTATATATACCACCTTGATCACATAGAATATGTTGTCCAATATTATAAATATAATTATTTTGAATAATAATATTACTTGTATATGATTCTTTATAGCCCAACACCGATCCAGCAGATATACCTGAATTACGATGATGATGTATACTATTATCAGCAATAATAACATCATTAGCACAATGAACTATGACAGCTACACCACTAGGAAATACATTACCACCATAACTAACTTCATTGGATATAATTTTAATAGAAGTAGTTGGTGTTGATACTGATGCTATCATTTGACCAATTCGGATACCACCAGCAGCTGTATCAGTCACTAATGAATTAAAAACATTGACATTTGTTGTTCCTTCTTTAATCCATATTCCATATGAACCTATATGATTAATTTCAACATTTGAAATAATAATTGATGTTGCATTAGCAATATAAAGTGCAGCAGAATTAAGAAATGCAGCTGCTTGTGAATCTGCTTGTTGCCTACGACCAATATTCCATGCGCTATGTTGTATTGCAATATTATCAATAATAATATTATTAATGGGATATCTAGCATCAGTACTAGCAATTAACATAATAAATTCATGTATTGGTGTAATTATTTGTATGTTATTTGGATTATAAGAACCATTTGTCTTAAGATAAATAGTTTTTGTTTCATTAACAAAACAAAATGAATTTGATACAAGTGCTAGACAACTATTTTCTATATGAAATCGTCGTTTTCCTTGCATAGTAAATGTTCCAATAGGAAGATCGGATGGATTTGTAAATAAAATCGTTCTATTCGATGTAATAATTTGATCAATATAATGATGTGATGTTGTCCAACTATGATATACCACTACCATAACATCATTTAATGGAATAGAATCAAATTGTCCTTGAACATATTGAAAACCATAGCGAGCTTGATTTGGATCATTTAATGGTGCTTCATATTGAAGATAAGCTGATTGATTCATTGGTATACGTGTACGAATAATTCGTCGATCATCAGCAAATAATTGATTAACATATACTGTTGATGGTACGACAGCTTTGTATACATCATCATCAATTTCAATCCAATGAGTTATTGGCATTCCACCACTAATACTTGCTCTCGACAATCGTCGATATGTATGATCACGTACAATAAGTTCTTCGTAAAAGGCAGTCATATCCGTATTCATTGTTGTTATTCGTATGCGACTATGAGCTCTATTTAAGTGAAGAGTATTTACGAAATGATACGTTGGATACAAATATATAGCCGTTCGCCGTGGTAAACTTGTCATACTACGATAATACTTATGTTCTACATGATCAAGAGCTCGTTTTAATGATGAATATGGTCGCGCAAGCGAACCATCAGCGTCGTCACCGAGTAGAGTTGGAAATGGAACAACATATAATTCAGTAAATTTAGATGATGTCATACATAATGATTTCGTAGGTTTATCAATGATGAGCAATGTGAACCATAGTAGTAACATGGATTGACACATGTTGATTATCATTTTAACAGTCTTATGAATATACTCGAGTTTTTTTTTTGTCACAATCTAAAACAGAAAGAGAACAAAGAAAAAATTTAATATTATTCAAACATAGGTCATCAATGGTATCACTGTTTGATATATAAAATAGAGATACTTTGTGCTTTTCTTTATTTTATCAAGGACCCAAAAAAAACCTGATGTACAGAAAAAAAAAGTGATTGATTTGCGATCTGTCACCCCAATGTTATTGATAAGGTTGAGATAAATTATATTTGTATATAACTTATATATACTTACATTTAGACAATAGAAAATTTTATTTATAAAATACTTTTAATAATGAGAACTTTAGTTAATTTAATAAGGCAATACACATATGAGATTCATTATCAAATAATTACATATCATAGAATTCTTTGATCAGTATGTGAAAAGATAATAACAACAACAGTAAATTTATAATTAGTTTATCAAATTTTATTTGATATCATTGCATTCATAGAATACAGATACATTTTAATAATAATTTGATTGATGAATCGTGCATACTATCAATAACCATTCTTTTACATCGATCTATAATATAGGAATATAAATAAGTTTTTTTGAATATAACAAATAATAAGTACACCTTTTTCCTTTTCTACTATTTTTTTTCTTCACTATACTAAATATAAGTGTATGAGTCATCCTTTTTCAAATGATCTACGTTCTTTTTTTTTTTTGTTGAAAGAAAACGTGCGCGCTGTTTATGCATGCGTCTATGAGAATGGATGCGCAAATCATCGAATAGTTGAGTGTGGGTGTGAGGTGTGTAGACGTGTGTATACATGCGAGTGTCATTAGAGGGAGTTATATCCACATCCACACCTTGGACCAACAACACATGCTATTCCTCCGATGACTAATTGACCACAAAATTTGAAAGAAATAGTTATTCCAATTTTTGTTTTCTTTTTGTTGTTGATAATTTAGGTTGAAGGAGCTCGTGCTCTTGATATTTGTACATTTTGCATTTGTGGTGTTTTTTCCCCATATCGAATAGATCAAGATGTACGTGTAGGACAAATTATTCGTGAAGAATCACCTACAGCATTTATTAGTGTTTTACATGAAATTGCTGGTCTTGGTCTATCTGAACGTGAGGATGCTGGAATACTCAATGCATGTCTACGCCCATTAGCTAAACAAACTATTGAAGCATTACAAGCATCTCTTCCTTCAAATGTTTTTTTTTTCTTACTAGAAATGCTGGTACTCCATTATCATCAGAAGATTCAATATGTTGGTCTGATTTCCCTTTTTTTTTAGTGGTTCTACTAATTCTATGATTGATACTGCACATCTTAGTGTTATTAATAATGGTGTTGTTAGTGATGTTGAAGAAGTATCAGTGGATATTAGAGTTAGTGTAAATGGAAGACCAAGATAAACACATGCAGTAAGAGATTAAGTATTTTATCTTGATTATCATATTTTTCTTTTTTATAAATTATTTATTGAAGAATGTACGATTAATCGATGACGTTCAAGTGAATATTGCTGTATCTGATACAGTTTTTATCGAGTTGAATAAGAAGCATTATCTTTTGGTGATCAAACAATTAGTGGAACTGGTATGGCTTTGACTGCTTGATTCACTAGAAATGTAAATATCTTATGTGGTGGATGATTAATTCTCATTGATACTAATCAATTATTTCCAGATGTTACATGAATAATAGTTTATTGTAATTATTTTTTTGTTTAATTTTTTTCACTTTGTATTTATTTAGATAATACGAACTGATCATTAATCTGTTTGTAATACTGTCGATGCTGCTCTCTGTTCTGTAAGTGCAAGCATCGACACAATTACTGATTTACCTCTATCATCTATAGATGATGGTAAACAACGTAAATATGTACTTAATGAATTAATCTATAAAATCTATGATAAATGTGAACGAAATGGAGCTCGTTCAAGTACTAGGGTGTGGGTGTGGGCGTGAGGATGGATGTGTGTGAATCTAATTTTTCTCCACCACACTCACATTCTTGTTACCAAACGAATCGATAGATAATGCTGAGATAAAAAGACAAAATAAAATATAATTTATTTGCTAAGTTGTTTCTAGAGTGTGTAGATGTGGTGGGGAGAAATTCGATTCACACCCATACTCACCCTTTTTCGATACTCGATCCAATTAGAAAACTTTGTGGAGGTATTTGGATTTTTCTTATGAAACTATTTATCAATTATTCGACAGGAGGTTTCATGTTTTTATCAATCTATTGAAATATATGACAGATATAAGTGATTTTGAAATATCGAATACCTCATAATCGATCAAGAATTCACAAAAAATTTCTTTTCATTTTTTACTATTCGAATATTACATTTAGATTATGAATAGTTCTGAGTAATAACTCAATTATTACACTTCATTAATTTCAAATTCAGTATGAGCTTATGATTTCTTTTCAATTTTAATCTTTTACCTTTTTTTTTAATGCAACAAAAGGTATTCATTATGTATTATGATTATAATCATGTGGAAGTGAAGACTACAAGTTTTTATAATTTAAAAGTTAGTAGTTGTTGACAAACAGAAGCTATGAATCATTTTACGAATACACGGCATTTGTTGTATGTTTGTCTTTTGTTAATATCGCCGTTAATGGTTGAATAATTATAAGCACATAGCACCTACGATTTGCCAATACTGATTTAATTAATTAATTATTTAACAATAAAAAAACACTGTGTAATTGAAGTAAATTCAAACTCTAGATTTTCTCTGGCTCCTATACTTCGCTTAGTTCGCACAATTTCACAGATAACTGCTAGAAAATGTAAAAGATACTGCCTGTGAAGAAAACTTTCGATATTGAAACTCACTAATGTGGATTTTGTAGAGAAATGAAAGGCCTATCTGTCTATATATTTGGTTTTTCAAAAACTTTTACCGAGGGTCAGAACGGAGTGAAACAAAGTTACTGAGCACTACTTGTACTTGCTCGTACTAAGTGTCCTCCTAGAAGTCCATCGAATATACCTAAGAATATCATTTACATACCATTTTTAATCACGGTGAAAAATCATTGAGTATCCTATTGTAGAAAAATGTTTTTCTTCATTTACTAGAACGTTTCAAAGGGATTTTGTTTTCTGTTTACCAATTCAAACTTAGACTGTAGTTAAATCAAGAATGTGGGTGTGGGTCCAAGCGTTAGACCTTTTCTTTATTCACACCCATCGAAGCAAATGCTAAAGAAAAACTTGACAAAATTCTATAAAAATCAGTGAAAGATAAAAACGAGCTCGAAAAATTGGCTCTTAATATGTTGGAAAATGAATCAATTAGCAGTTCAGATTTGCTTGGTGTTGAAGACAGCAACGGTAACCTGTATAATGCAATATACAGTCGCATTTCTGATACGTTTGCTTCGCCTGTAGAAATACGAACTTGACTGGCTGAGTTTATGTTAATCAATTCGACTTTTAATGAAAGCATTCTACCGACTGTCAATATCATTAATTCGAAGTCGAATCCTGTTCGCAGAAAAACGTTGTTGATGAAAGGTGGATATAAGAAAATTGACATGAGTGTTATCGAGGCACAATCGATTACATCCAAAAAATCGAATAACAATGGTCCAACTGTGAGAATCGATACAATCAAAATTCTTTTCAAATGGATTAATAGTAATAGTAAAGAAATTATATTGTTAATTGATGTAGCACAAAAACTATTTTCAAAATTAATCTCATAAAAATTTGCCGACATGGGCATTCAATGTGTAACTTTCATCAAAGTGGATACTAATTAATTAGAAAAATATCAAAATAAATATGTTATAGGAACAATGGAAGAACTTCAAAATACCGGTGAAATAATACTCCAGTTTTATCAAATGTTGAAGAATTAATTTCGATTTGAAATTTGAAATTTAAAATGAAAATTGCAAGAACAAGTTTTTTCCACTATAATAAAAATAATATGAAGAGAACTCTTGAAACTTATGTAGAAATAACTAAAAAGTCAAAATAATCTGAACATTATATCAAATTTAGTTCTTTTTTTAATAAACACATATTTCAATTATTGACATCAATAATTCATACGATCAACAAATAGAAAAATATTTACTAATCCAACAAAATGCAATATAGGGTATGGGTGGGAGTATGAGTGTGTGATTGTGATTGTGGATGTATTAGGTATGTAACTCTGGGTGTGTAAAAAGAATGCACATCCACATCACCACTCATGCCCACGCTCGTCCTCTAGCTTTCTTCTCGTTAGATCAAGAATTTGTGTTTCGTTTAATAAATTGAGCATACTAAACTTCTGGACGTAATCTTTTGAGTTGTCTTGTCAATTTGGGCTAGAGATTTTAATATATTACATCGTAGTTCATCATGTTCTTCATTATTGATTAGATATGTGTCACACAAAGCTAACGATTGTTGTAAACTCTTTTGAGCCTCGTCTAATAAGTTTAATCGTTGTTGCATAGTGCCTACACTTTTGTACAATGTGCATAGAACCTCGTAATAATCGTCACTTTTTTCTTTCTCTCCTTCCTCAATGAGATGTTTTATGGCCATTTCATAATTATTTAATGCTGCATCAAATTCATAAAGGCTTTTGTAAGCATCGCCAAGCGCATCGTAAGCCGATGCAAGTCGACTTTTCTGTTGACGTCGAATATTGAGCGATTTTTCATATAATTCCACTGCGCATTGATATTGCTTGTTGAAGAAATAAATTGTACCTACATCGTGGTACGCATCAGCAAGTTCAAGATCGAATGATGAAAGTACTTTTTCTTGAATTGTCAATTTAGGAATTAAATATGTCAATGCTGCTGTATAATCTTCTCGATCTTCGTAGTATGAGGCTAAATACCAATAAGTCACGATTAAGTCAGGATCATCTGGCTCGAGATTTTTTAGCTGTAAATCTAATGCCATTCGATAGTATTCAATCGCTTTTTCCTGATCATTTATATCGTAATGAGTGGATCCCATACTTACATATGCCATGGCGAGAGATCGAAGATTTTGAGCATTTGGTTGTTTGTACGCATTAATTGCTTTCTGGTAATATTCAATGGCTTGATCATGTTTTTTAAGTTCGTTATAGCAGTCTCCTAAAGTATTGTATATTGGGCCCAAAATTGGATGATCAGGATCTCGTATTTTGAGCATATTATTGAGTGCTTTTTGGACATATTCTAGTCCTTTCTCGATATTACCTTGGTCAGCAAATGTCGCACCCAAACCATGATAATAATTACTAAGCGACGGATGGTTTTCATCATAATTGACTAATTCAAGTCCAAGATCAAGAGCCTTCTTATGGTTTTTAAGTGCTTCTTCCAAGTTATCACATTCCCTATGTTTTGTTCCAAGAGCATCATAGGCAAAAGCCAATACCCTCTTATCTATTACATCAACTCTTAGCAATGTTGACAAGCCTTGTTCTAAGTAGTCAATAGCTTTTGATGAAACTGTTTCTATTGTCCCCAAATTGACATACGCTTTTCCCAACTCTGTGAAGCTCGGTGTGTCTTGGATCTGAAATATATAACGAGCTTGTTGATAATGATTTAGAGCTTCTTTTGTCTTGCCCATTTCATCATACAGATCACCAATTAACTGATGATTTTTTCCGGTTTGTGGATGATTGGCAGGAAGATGGCGCTCATTAATTTGCAGTGCAATCTTATATTGTTCCTCGGCTTTGTTAAAGTCCCCTGAATCCTGATAAATATATCCAAGATTCATATAGGTTTTTGAAAGCGATGGAAAATTTGGCGGATGTATTTTTAATTTAGAATCGAGTACCGCTAGACACGTCTGCAATGCTAAAGTATTGTTATTCATTTGGAGATAGGCCATAGCTAACCCACTTTCTGTCACTATTCGAGCGGGATGTTCCGGCGGAAGCGAAACTTTTTGAATTGTTAATGCTTCTTCATAATATTGAATTGCTCTTTCAGGCTGTTTCATATCGTCGTACAACGTAGCCAGATTGTGATAGATGATAGCAATATCAGGATGCTTCAAAGCACCTAGACCTAGTTCTAACTGATTTTCCAGAGCTTTCTCATAGTAATGAGCTGCATTTGTGTAATCTCCCAGTTCAGTATACATCGTAGCCACATTGTTATATGAGATAGACAGACCTCTTTTATCATAAGACTGATTTTGCACATCATATGAGATAGAAAGTTCAAAGTTTTTAGCTGCTTCATCGTATTGTCCTAGAGCCATTTGTGTAGCGGCTATATTATTGTAAATTTGAGTGAAATACGGATCATCTGGGTTCAGCCTACGTTGTTGAATATTCAATATTTGATGATGATAATACATTGCTTTCTCATATTCACCTTTTTCGTCCGAAATATTAGCAAGATATTCATAACAAATAACCCGTCCTTCATCATCTGTGTCGGATCCATTCATGTCGAGAAGAAATTCGAAATAACGTTTTGCACGATTGTAGTCACCTTGCATCATCAAGAATTTACCTAACATCGCCAACGTAGGTTTCTGACCAATTTCATCGAGAAAATGCTTCATAAGCATCTCGAAACGTTCCTCTACTTCTGTGGTAAGGTTGAGAGAGACTTCCCAGCCAGATGGCCATTCTTCGACACTATCAATTCGAAACACAGTTCCAATCGAGAATAGAATTTCATTTTCTGTAGGAATTGCACTTAGACCATCAATGCGTGCAAATGGTTGACGTGTTTCACCAATTGTAATTTTATAGAGAACACATTTCAAACCTTCAGGTACACCTGTACCTATCCCAGAAAAGCCCACGGCTTGATCACAATTTTCGGTAGTTGACAAAAACGTATTCATGGATATAAAACCTTTCTCTTGATTTGCTTCTATTATACGCATCTCTTCAGTACTAATCAGTTGACCCCGATACACTACTAGATTAGCAGTAGACGGACGAGATAAGCTCGCTAATTGCTCATGAATTTCAGCAATAATGAAGCGAAATTGATAGATGATATCAATATCTGCTGTACGAAATGCTCTATTCACTGAACGATAAAGAAAGCTATCTCTAGTATACCAATGTATCGCTTGGCCTGATCTATAATTGTTTTCAAATTCTGTTATACGCTGTTGTTCGGTTATATTACCTTCGTAACGCTTTCGACAAACATCAATAAGATCTTTCTTAGCACGATCATCACGATTGTTTTCCATAGTAAGTATAATTCGAATGAGTAACTGGAACCACATGAATGATGCTGTTTGAGTGTTCAAGTCGTGAATAGATTTTTGTTTCTCATCCGATTGAAAAATGCGCATTGGTGTTAAATGAGCTGAATATTTAGTCATATCAGGTAAGAGCTGACAAAAAAGTGGTTCTTGTTTCACGAAAACACCCCTAATTTTAGCATATTTTTTTGTCCATTCATTATGAAATGATTCATTTTTACAGAACACATATACCCAAATGATAGCGTCTAATGATTCAACACGTTCGAGAAGTGCATCTCCTAATGCACCGGATACAACGAGAAAAACGCGATCATGTTTGTTTGGTAGAGTTGTCAAATAATTCACACATTCCTCAAAATCATTGAAAGTCTTGACATTGGCAAAGAGACGACGTAGTTCTAGTTCGGTACAAATACAATCTTCATTTCGATGAATATTACAATCAAGCCAGACAATCGAAATTTCTTCTATATCTCTTAATAAGGCATCTTCAGGTGAAATATTAATCTTCGTTGGATTAATTATGCAACGTTTCGACTCCGAACGTTGTAATGTTGATCTAGTCAGGCCTATATTCTACACAAGAAACGTTCTTTATGAAAAAATAAAATAAATAAAATTAGACGATGAGCAACTCAGCACACTGTTGCACTATAGTATTACGTGGCTTGTAGGATCGTCACTTCTCACTAATTTGGAAAAGAATTAAGTCATCAATAAAAAAAACCTGTTCTAACTGTTCTCAGTTATTAATTTTTCTTTTCATGTAGTTTTATGCAAATGAACTCGCATATGGTCATATTTGGAATATGTGAAAACTTCTACTATTCTGAATTTCGTGGTTTCTCCAAAAGTTTCTTTTTCTAGTTCTGTTTAGAAATATTTCGTGTAAAACCTTTTTTTAATTTTCTAGTAAAAATTTTATTTAAAGAACTCGTTGGAAGACTCTATGTAGCACGAAACGTAGATACGATTGATAGTTACTAATGACTTATGTAATACATGGAAAACACTGCTGTTGTTAACAAAGCCATATTTCTTCCATTCTGCATTTATTCTCGTATATTAGTAGTATGTATATCTAAATTCTTACAATCATACTTTTAATTCTGTGTTCTTGTTAGAAAGTAGTAACTCGATTTGTATAATAACTTTTTATGTAATAAAATGCATAATTGTAAATTTGTCTCTGGTGTGAAGACAAAATATAGTTCTTTAGCTCTTGTTATTGTTAGAACGTAAGAATCTTAGACTATGTTGTCGAGGAAATGAACTGTAACTATAGATTTTTCATACTTTAGCTAATATTGAAATACATAGATAGGATTAATATTGATAAATTTTCAAAAACTGATTTTTTTGTAACATGTTTATGTCTTTTCCAGAGTGATATTTTTTAAACATGCGATAGAAACTTTATAATATATTTTTGTTTGAAGAATCTTGAGAATTAAAAGAAAAAACTTGATGTATACGAAGATGTAATCACAACGATTTTTGAATGATAAAGTATTTCGTTTATTATTTTCTACATATACACTCTAGAAAGTATCCTCACTAATACTGCACGTTGTACTGAGCCATTTTACACTCAATCCACATATACATAATCTGTACTTACCTCGTTCGCAAGTCTTTCATTTGATCCAGTGATCTGTTCATTTAACATTATTTATTATAAAGACGAGAAACAAGATTGTGTTTTATTATTTTTTTTTAAGATAGACGCAGTAACAGAAGAATAGCAAGAATCGATGAGTAATCAAAACTTCTTGTGTTTTCTATTCTGTTTTTGCTCGATCGCTCTCAACTAACAGGAGTCACATGACAAAAAAAAGGAATGAAGAGTGAAGTTTGGAAGGTTTTACCATGGTAATAGAAAACAATATGACGTTTGATTCATTATAAACAAAATAGTCACGGTAAATTTTCCTTGTTGAGTTCGTTCTGATACAAGCAGAGGAATGAATATTTAGTCGAAATACTGGTATTTGAGCCAAGAAGAGCATTTCGAAATCAATGTTTTGTTTTTATTTCTCGAATGAGTCGTGTAATGAAAATTAGTTGAGAGTATGGTGCATCTTTTGTCCATCGGAATGATAATAAGATCGTAGTAAGTTATTCAATGGTAAAATCTTTAATAAACAACATCGAATGCGAAATCTAAGAGATTAAAATCATGGAAGATATTCTTTGATTTATTGATAATTACCGATAAAATTTCTCTTTGAAAAAAAAAACAATTTTCTTGTTTTTATTTTTTTTTCTTATTATTAAAATAAATATTTGTTTATAGGCGTTTTCATTTCATCATTAAATGATTTTAAAATTCTTTTTTTTGTCTCTAAAACTAATTTTTGAACAAATCATCAATGTTTAAACTTATGAAGTACAATAAACAGGTGCTACATAGATTTAAGTCTTTGAACAGAATGTTATTCAGAACTGACACTGGAATAGTATGGAATAACAAAAAAAATGAAATAATGAATAACTAAAAAGAAGGTAGAGCAGACATTGAATTTCAAGAGAGATTTAATATTCTACTAAATAAAATTATATTTCTATTAGTTATATCTACTAGTGACTAGAATAGAAAAGTTCAGCTACTTGTTTTTTTTTTGTTTCAATCATTATAGGGGTGTGGGTGTGGATGTGGGCGTGGGTGTGAGGGTGTGGGTTGGGATTGGTGTTTCTCCTAATTATTTACAACCACACGCACATCCACACCCACACTCACCCCATCCGGGTCCCAAAAAAACATGGACCCGCAGCTCTCTATTCCACACCCACATCCACACTGACAAAAAAGTTTTAAGGCATCGGCGGTGGCGAGAAGTTCTTCCCGAGAAGGTCGTTTTCGGCGGCGACGATGACAAAATTTTTCCTAATTTATTTCACAGGGTCTTTCGTAGGTCTCTACCGTTAAGACAAACATTAGACGTTCTGTTCTCATAGAATTATAACGTTGTTTTTCTCTTAGCATGCTCATGTCTTTTTATGCAAAAATTTTCCCAGTAGATGTAACTTTATTTTCATTAATTCAAGAAATTCACACTATCCCATCATAACATAACTTCAAACCACACAACAGTAACTTATGATATAAGCCAAAATGGCAATAATGTGACGGTCCATCAAAAATACAAATAAAATTCAAACATGATAGCTTAGGGCAGGCACTTTATCTTTACTGTACCAAATAAAGTTAAATATTAGAACCTGACTTTATCAGATAAAGTAAAGTTAAATATTAGAACTTTACTTTATCACATAAAGTAAAGTTAAATACTTTTCTTTATCCTGTAAAGTGAATATACTTTATCCAAAAAGTAAAGTAAAGTGAACAAAATGAAGTTGTATGTTTTAAACTTTTTAGCAATGTCTTAGTTCAGGATCATGTATAAATAATCTTAGAACGTATCAAAGTTTATTCAATATCGTTTCATCTTAAAATTAGTGTAAAAAAAATAAGTAAAGCCAAAAAATGTCGATTTTCTATGAATACATGAAAAACATTGTTTGGTTAACTTTATTTTACTTTATTTTACACGTTCAAATGACAGTATTTTAGTTTAGTCTACTTTACTTTACTTTACTTATTCAAAGTAAAATAAAGATAATGTGCCACCTGCATGGTAGCTTGAGTTGGATCGTAAGTGAAACTAACATTTAAAATTAGAATTTGATTCCAAATTCAAATCAATAGTTTCCTGTGAGTTGAGAAGAAGAGCAAGATTTGTTTTTATTGATTATTCGAATTCAAATTCAAACTAAATATTTTTCTTTTTTCTAAACTGGTAGGAGAGTATCGATTGGAATTCGAATAGCAATGCTAGTTACATTTATATTCGAACTTAAACTAGACAGTTAGTCGAAACTGATTACTGAATAAGTCAAAAATCACAAAAATGAGAAAATAATAGCGATGAATCTATTATGCATGAAGAAACAAGATAAATGAGAACCTAATAAATATGGTAGCGTCACAAAATCATAAAGAGACATATTTGCTTATCAGCTCGGTTTTCAGACCATATGTCATCCAAGAAAAAATACACTGATTTCTAGTTTTTAAAAGTTCTATTGGTTTCAGCAATCTCTAATTATCACATAGATTACACTTGAGATGTTACTGATTATTATCAACAATGAGACGTTCTATTCGGCGACGGTTACACCTCCATCCACACACCATCACCCATTCATCCCATCAAAAAGCAGTTGAAGGTACCGACGTGTGGGTGTGGGTGTGGGTGTGTGGGTGTGTGGGTGTGGGTGGGGTGTGGGTGTGGGTGTGGGTGTGGGTGTGGGTGTGGGTGCGGGTGTGGGTGTGGGTGTGGGTGTGGGTGTGGG
>CAJNOP010000099.1:432229-469183 GCA_905250075.1 Rotaria sp. Silwood1 | reverse complement strand
AAATCAAAGAAACAAGCCTTTCGGTTTTTCATGACCGCGGGGATATAGGTCACACTAGAAGGCAAGCAACACGAAGATTCAAAGAACATGGTGAACCTCAATTAAAATAGGTCCATCTTAATTCACCATCAGAAACAACAACAGTTGATCCTACACTTGGATTAAGATTTTCCGAGCGAAACAAAGGAAAACACGTTAACTACAAAGAAACAAAATATTTTGAAATTGATGACTATGATACACAAGATAATATGTCTCACTTAACAAATTCAGCATTATATTAACATGAAATTGAAAATAATCACAAATTAGATTGGACTAAATGGAAAATATTATCCAAAGAATCAAGAAGATATCAATTGCTCATATTAGAATCATTAGAGATTTTAGAAAGACAACCGCCACTAAACGGCACCGTATGTTCAGCACTTCTTGTTATATTCCCAGATGGATTACAAACATCAAAACCACAAGTTAAATTAAAAACAGTGACTATTAAATATACCCGTGGGAGGGACACAGTTTGTTAAGCGCTTAACAAACTGTAGAATTAAATGGTAAAGGTATTGTTCGTTCACCTGAATGGTTACTAGAACTAACAAATGTATGCCTATATTTTCTCTTTCTTCTATACCTATCTTATTATTTTGTAACATCTTTTGTCTTGACAATGGTAACCGAGTTACCGAAACATCGACTTATTAAAATAATTAATAAAATAAACTTGAAATTTAAAGCTGCTGTTATAGCTATATGTTTTGCTACCATCTTTATTAATAGAGGAATCGAATCGACAGTCTCTTATTCTTTTTCTTTATTTTTTTTACATAAGGCTGCTGTTGTCTAGCAACCTCTCTGATTCTTCATCCTTTTTCTTTCGCCAGCGGGGCATCCTCTTTCCTTTTTTTCCTTTCTCATTCCTCTCTTTCGCTCTTTCTGCGTTGCGTGCTGTGCCTCGTGTGTCTTGTTTTCCTCTCTCATTCATTTGTGTGTCTCCTCGAGTGGTGTGCAGTGGTCTTTTGGTTTGGATGGAAGATGCAGCGAGTAGGAGTATACAGTCTACCTTTTCTCCATGAATGACTGCACTTCGAGTCCATTCGAACTAGATGTGGAAGGAGTTTAGTGTCTTGCCGATCGAACCTTTTTATCGTGCAATAGTTTTCAAAACGTTTTCATAATGATATTTTTCTAAAACTCCTCATCTACACAGTTCTCGTAGCTGCCTCTAATATCACAAAAACGCCTGAACCCCATCAGTTATGAAATGAAGAACTCGTTTTCGTAGGAGATATCTGTAGTAGACAGTCGTAAAGTTTCTCTAATTGAATTTATGCTATGACTTGCCAAAAAATTGTTTTCGAGTGGCAAACGTTTTTACCAAGCGGTTCAAAAGCTTCTATTCCTTTTTCCTCTCGAGTAGAGTTCTGGACGGCCAAAAACGGAGCGGAATATGTCACGGGTTGTGGATCTGACATATCTCTATTCATTGACGTAAACCGTAGATTTTTAGCACCTTGTTCAAGAGTTATTTTTTGATAATGTCGAGCAACAGGTGGATCTGCAACACAAATAGACTATTTTTATTTCAGTCCTATTCAATTCTACGGGGAAAGTCACTTTCAAAGGAAAGTTAACAAAGCGAGACCCCAAAACACATTTTTCCAAAGGATATTTTCACTTGATGCAGTTTTTCATGCTGATCAGAAATAGGTTATTTGTTAGGACATTCAGAGATGTTTCTGTGGATAAAAACCCAAAAACCTCGAAAATCCAGTGCTTCTCTGAAATCCAAAAGAGTTTGTCTGATTTCGCCCAAAGTTTGCAAGAATATTGCTCAGTGCGAGGAATAGTTGTGGTAAAACTTTTATCTCAATGGGACTTCGTCTGAGTACGTAGCAACCAATATAACATTAGTACCCCTCAAAGTCTCGCTGAAATCAAGGTTCTTCAGGGGGACTAATATTTTGCAAAAAGTGGTACGAACTCTTGTTTTCCGTCGATATAGTAGTGCGTATTTACTCGTAGTACAAAAAAAGGCGATAGGTGTCTCAGCACCGGGTGTCATTTCGGATCAACGGGGCGACCACTACTGAGTCAGTGCGTAGCAACACAGTTTCTGTGACACGGATCTTCACGTTCTAAGTACTATTAAAATGAAATGGAGACTTGACCTTCACCCATTTTCTTTAGAAAGGTCATCTTGCCCAGCACATACATCATCGATTAGCACCATTGCACATAATGTCATCTACAAATCCAACAGATCCTACGTTCAGGTCCTATAGCGCGGCGCAGGCTCAGACATACGCTGTTGAACGGGGATCCTATCCAAATGAGCTTTACGATATTGTGCTAAAATATCATACCAGCAGTGGGGGTAAATTAGATCAGCTTCTTGATGTTGGATGCGGACCTGGAAATGCGACACGAGATCTTTCCGTCGCCTTTGACCGCGCGATAGGCCTTGATCCGAGCCCAGAGATGATTGTGGCTGCGCGAAGTCTGGGCGGGAAGACGTGGTCGGGCAACGATATCAAGTTTGAAATCAGTCCTGCAGAAGAATGCTCGAAGATAAACGAAGTTGAAGCTGGAACTGTGGACTTGTTGACGGCAGCAATGGCCGTAAGTCAATCTCCATGTAAATGAAATAATGCAGTATCACTGACCCATTTAGGCACACTGGTTCAACATGGATGCGTTCTGGGCAGAAGCAGCAACGGTGCTCAAACCAGGCGGTTCCGTAGCTCTTTGGACGCTCTCATCCCTGTATTGCCGTAAGTTCCTTTTTTTCTTTCTATTCAGCTCAAGGTATACTGATTTACATCTTCCATACTTTTCAGATCCTTGCACTCCAAACGCTGCAGAAGTCCAGCGTATTCTCTTTCATCTTGAGCGCGAAGTTCTTGCACCTTTTGAGCTGCCACCCAATCGCCTCTCTCAAGACATGTACGATAACCTTCCTCTCCCATGGGATGTGGTGCCTGCTATCACGGCTTTCTCCCCATCCAGTTTCGTTCGACACGAATGGGATCGCGATGGTATCCTAAGCAATGGTAACGAATTTTTTGGTCAAATTGGAGAGGCTTCTTTAGATGAATTGGAGAGGGCATTGTCAACAGCCAGCATGGTCACGCGCTGGAGAGATGCAAATCCTGAGCTTGCAGGGACCGAGAAAGACTGTGTACGAGAAACAATGAAGGAGCTCAGGGAAGCGCTTAGTGGACAGAATACCTTCATACAAGGTTCCGGGACTGTAATTCTACTGTTCAAGAAGCAGTCATAAATAAAGTAAGCATGGCAACGTGGAGTACGAAATCATTAGATATCGTTCTTCAGCGTCTCAGCTCGTGCTTTCTCAGATCATTTCTAACGGTGGGTGTGTGGATATGGGTGTGAGTGGGTGCGAGTACGGATGTGGGGATGGATGTGGGTAAAGGTTTTGGTGTTTCGTGCTATACATACCCACGCCACATAACCACACTCTCCCACATCCCAGAGACACACTCACACCCGCAACCGCACTCATTCATATGCAAACCGGCACCGACACCGACACCCCTTTCGGCAGAATCTTCGATGTTTGTGCCTTGCACAAGAGACACTTGAATAGCTGCTTTCATTTGCACAGTAAAGAATTGATAAGAAGATGGAGAATAGGGTGCTTTGATGACTGTCAAAAGTGGGTTTTTTTGTCCAACTTGCAGAAAAACAGAACAAAATCAATACTCAGGTGACGTGACGCTGCATTAGCAAATTTTGACAACGAATAAAATGTGGTAGATAAAATTGGTTTCATATTTTCTAAAAGAACTGTATTTCACGTTGTTCGAAATACAGACAAAACACTGTGGACATGAAAACGATCGAAGTTTTATATGGATATTTCTTGAAAAGAATTTCAATAATTCCATTTTTCTATGTATGAAAATGACTGTTTTATGTACATAAGAACGGATTCTCTGTATCCGAAGCGTGTGTTTATCTTATGGTGTATTCGTTTTGCATCATGAATGATACCAATGCCTTCCCAGATCAAAGATGCCTGGTTGTAAACGGCCATGCACAATCAAACACAGTGGAAATCAGCAGCCCTATACGATGGCTGTTTACAACCATCGTAAACGATGGCTGTTTACAACCATCGTAAACGATGCTTTAGGGTCTATTACGATCATCGTAAACGACTAACGTAAACTCACATCGTTTACGACTCTCGTAAAAATAGGACGAGTGTGAACGACTATCGAACAAACTCCTAAGTCATCATATACGGCAGCTGGGTATGAGTGGTGTGGATGTGAGTGGGATGTGGGTGTGGATGGGTGTGGGTGTGGGTATTGGTGTGGGTGTGGTGGGTGTAGGTGTGAGTGTGGATGGTGTAGGTGTGGGATGTGGTGTGAGTGTGGTGGGTGTGGGTGTGGGTGTAGGTTCATTTAGGTGATCAATCACACCAACATCCACACCCTCTTTTGAAAACGCGTCAAAACGCTATAATAGGTCAATTTTCGGTGTTTTCACGCGTTTCTGACGATTCTTTTCTACTTGGGTTGGGTATTGATCTTAAATTTCCGACAACATGAAAATAAACTGACTACATATTACAAGTTTCATATATACCCGTGGAAAAAAATACTTGCACAAGGTATTTTGGGCATATTGTCACTATAAAAAGGTATTTTTTTTTAAATAATGACATATTCTGAAAGCTCGTGAAATTCTCTATCGTTCTGTATAATTAGGTTTTAGTTTTTGACATTTTCTCAACGAAAAAAGTCGAGCACAATGAACGCACCCTCATGTTCCGATTCCCACAGACTTGAATTTTTCGTATGACCAAAAAAAGTTTTTGAAATTTTTTAACGTTATAAAAGTATCTTTAAAAAAAAATTATTATCGATTCTGATAGAGCTTGACATGCTCTATCATCCTGTATGTGTACTTATTCTCTTACATTCATATATGAAATGATAATATAAAAATACTAAATGTAATCGTAATCGACAAGTAGCAAAAAATATGTTTTTCTCACTAGTTTTTTTTCTTTTCTTCCAAGTAATGTTTTGAAAGAAATAAAATACATAAGATAAATGAAAAGTATTTATTGGTTTATCAAATTCTCTTTCATTCTGTGCATCATATGAATATGTATTAGTCACATATGGACCCGTCGCCTAATGTTATATGAACATTCTAGAACCTTCTATACACTCTTATCTTTCCGCTCATATGATCGTGTAATTACGCAATGTTCTGGAATGTTTCATTTCTGATACTATAAATACCCCTCATTGTCCCTGTATTTCTCAGTTGTTGTATTTCTCTTTTCCCATTAAGTTGTTCTGTACGGTCATAGTTCTTAGCTGTTCACGTGTGAATAGGGTGTGGGTGTGGGTGTGGGTGTGGGTGGATGTGGGTGTGTGTGTGAGATGTAGGTGTGGTGTAGGTCTGAGTGTGGATGTGGATATGGGTTGGGGGTGTGGGTGTAGGGTGGGACGTGTGGGTGTGTGGGTGTGTGGGTGGTGGATGTGAATGAAGAGAAGACTCACACCTACACCCACCTATATCCAGATTCAACCCATACACACACCCTTGTTCCGAATCTCCTATTCTTGTTTCAAGTTCATCTCCATGAACTCTATCCAATGATATGCCCAGATTTTTGATAGTTCAAAGAATATTCCGAAAAATTCCAAAAAGCCGTAATTTCCTATTGGAATTCGGGCATCAGATTCGAATATTTACAGCCCGTATTCAACTAGAAACTTGTTCCATGTGTCCTATTCTTCTTCCAAGTAGAACTCGACGAGTTATATTCAACAGTGTGCTCGGACTTGCCACAGGTTAATGTTTAACTTTTCTGGATCATAGATGGCGGTGTACAAAGCCTTAAAATTATAGTTCAAATTATGAAAAATCTGAGCGCACGGTTAGATAGAGCTCATTGAGTTGTGCTTGGAACAAGAATAGGAGATTTGGAACAAGCTCCTGAGTGAATTCGGGTTGAAAATACTCGAATCTCATGATAACTTCACCTACGTTTGTTTTGCTTTGTTTGATTACATAAGGGTCATTGTCATCAATAACATCAATTGAATTTCTTTCATAAACTTTTGTTGTGCTCTTTTATTTTCTTTTGGTAAGGAAAATGAATGGATTATTATGTTCAGCTTGCGGTTCACCAGTTGCATATTAGCTTGTTGATGTATGTTGTGTTATGAGATTTTGGTTTCTTTCTTTATTTTGTGTTTTAGATTCGTTTTTATGTAGATTGTGATTTAGAATCGGATTATTTACATCTCTTCAGAAAAACAAGTGTTGAATTTTTTTAATGGTTATGATCACATAAATCATCTTTCTTTGTGTTTGTTATACTTAAATATTGTCTATTTGATGCATTTGACATTTTTGTTTGTAATTTAATGCTTCAATAATAAACTTATCAGAATAAAATACAATAAATTGTAAGTACACGATGCACGATATTATAAATATTCGTACATATACGAGAGGAAAGACAATACGTCTTATTCTCATCATATGAAAGGGGAAAGTGAATTTACATTAAAGCTCCTGACACATTAGAAGCCCCCTCCTATAATAGAAGACCCCCTTGAATAAATGACGCAAAAGACATTAGAAAACCCTGTCAAAATCGATATTTTGAAATAGTTTCTCGAGCTTATTGACTTTTTAGTATTTGAGTCCATAATTATGTATTTCTAATTTCATTACGAACAATATTTTGCTTTCGTCCTTATAACGAAGTGTCAAATCCGAGCTAGTAAAATCTAGAGAAGCAGCCTAATAGAAAACATCTCTCTATAAAAGATTGCGTTTCTTTATTAAAAACATATCATGGAGTCATTTTAGTACTCCTTTGCAGCTTACTCTAAATACATTCTTTAGATTCTATACACGGAAAACGTGCTCCCATGGTCATAGGATCTAATAAACAGAGTGCACATTTGCGCGTGTAAAAAGATGAAAAGATCTTTGTACAATAGTAACAGTTTAGATAAAATGCCGCTATGTATTAATTAAAAGATCTCTTCATCTTTGAGTTTCTTCTAGAAAATCAGGAACTTTTGTGCCACAAAACAGTCTTTCATGATTGAAGAAGACATAAGTTCATGTATATACATCATGGTTTTATATGGGAGTACTTCATTTGAGTTTGAGAACACATTTCTTTTCTCAATAAGATCCAAAGACACTTTTCGAAACAGACATAAAAGAAAACGCAGAGCGTATATTCAACTGCTGATTTTCTCTAAATGGTTTTTTCACAAGACAATTCTATACATGGAAGTTAGATTAAGACTGATAACTATGCTAGTGGCAGAATTCACTGTAAAAGAATTCTATCTGTACGAATCAAACCTTCAAATGAGCAACTAAATTAAATGAGTTTCATTAAAAATAATTAATTTTCTTTTTTACATTTATTTAATTACTGAAAAGATAAAGTTTTGCGAGTGATAGATCTTAGCCTTGAGAAAACAGAACGCTACTGGATTTCGTACCAAAATGTTAGACTACGTGGATTGTATTCTTCTAAGAACACTTCTTACCGACAATGATCTTCCTTTTTTTCAAGTATAATAACTGTTTCTAGTTCATTCTACATGCGCGAAATAATTGAAACAAACTGATTTACTAACGATATATTCGACAAAAATCAAGCGAAACTAAGATTTGTTGGCAGGACTGCCCAAAAATACGACTTTTTTAGGAACAAAATAGAAGACTCCCTTTTAACTTCTGAACGATAAGACAGAATAGAAGACCCCGGGTCTTCTAATGTGTTCATGGCTTTATATTATCTCATCTTTTCAATGAAAATCACAAATTGAATTATAAAATATTCAATTACCTATCAAATGCAATTGTATAGTTAAAACAAAATTCAATAAACGATAAAAGTTATATTTTACGTTCATTTAATTAACTATTTCCTTATTTCTATCATTAAATCAGTTATATGTTAGAAAATGAACACGACTGTCTCTGTTTTTACTTGTCTATTCCAAATGAATTTAGACATAGTCTCAATCAGAAGAACTAGTACTCGAGTTCGTTAGATTGGTTCGGTTCTGAAATGTTTTTCCTAACTAAGCCCAGGTTCGAGAATTTTGCATCCGACGGACTGCAACGAGGATACAATTAATAAAGGATAAGTTATTATGAGATGAAATAGAGTGATTTATTTAATTTTAATTTCCCAATGGTAACTACTACAATAGACTGAGTCAAGAAAAAAACCCATACCTATTTGACATGATTCATATTGTATTTACACATAATTTTGTACGATAATGAGTCAGGAATCGTTTAGCTCTTCAAAAAAGCTCTGCTCTTTTTATTATCAAAACGAAAATAGTGCATGGGAATAAAACGAAGGTGGAAAATCAACAGGGAATGTGCAACATTCACCTATAAATACGATCGTCAACCCACTAAAGTAGCATTCAGTTGTGAGATACTTCATAATTATCAAGATGCAATCGGTTATAGTTCTTTCATGCGTAAGTATATTAAACATCTACATTCTTGAATACTATTCTTGATTTTTAGTTGATTCTTGCTCAAAACATCCTATCGGTTCAAATGCGTCCACATGGAGACGATGATCATCACCGAAGACTACCATTCGGTAATCGTACATCTCATTTTAATGAAACTTTTCCACCACACAACAATCACACTGATCATCAACATCATGGTTTTCATCCACATGGAGACGATGATCATCAAAGACCACCATTCGGTAATCATACATCTCATTTTAATGAAACTTTTCCACCACACAACAATCACACTGATCACCAACATCATGGTTTTCATCCACATGGAGACGATGATCATCAAAGACCACCATTCGGTAATCATACATCTCATTTTAATGGAACTTTTCCACCACACAACAATCACACTGATCATCAACATCGTAGTTTTCTTCCACATGGAGACGATGATCATCAAAGACTACGACTCGGTAATCATACATCTCATTTTAATGGAACTTTTCCATCACACAACAATCACACTGATCATCAACATGATGATTTTCATCCACATGGAGATGGAGGTGATGGTGGTTTTTGACCAGGTATATTTTTGATTAATAGTTTCAACATTACATCTATTAATAATGCTTTTTTTAATAGGAACATATGATGGTCATGCATAATTACTGATTTTTCGAATTCATCTGCATTTTTCTCCTAATTAAGTTTTACTAAATTGTTTTCTTTTATTGTATGTTTTCTTAATTTTAAAAATAAAGCTGCATTTTTATTAAATTAAATCTTTATAACATGTGAATTCTATTTGATCTATCAAGTTAATAGTTCGTCTTAAATCTATATCGAAAGTAGTTTGAAGTAGTCTATTAAAATAATGACTTTTTTCGTTGTCTGTTATGATATATAACAACGATACTTATTCAAAAAAGTCAGAGTAATTCAAATTCTATATGATTAGATGAGTTTTTTTTTATTTAGTAAATAGGTTAAAAAAATGAAATTGTATTACAATAAAATGTTTCGAAATTTGAAATAGATATCTGGAGATTTTATGCCATATTATGTATTGAGAAATGTGTATATACGCAGATGAGTTTTTTCTTGTATTCATGATCAATATTTTTTTATAAGGTGAATTTCCGATCTTTCTAACGACCATTTGCAACCATTTAAACTGTTGATAAAAAAAAACAGTACAAAAACACAAATAAGATGATAAAAGCAACATTAATATGAAATACGAAAACGAATGTGTCCATCATGTCAAGCCAAAGAAAAAGAAAACGGCGAATATCATGCGGCATATATATATATACTAGCGGAGGTACCCGATGTTAGTCGAGATAATTTAATAATATATACTTGACATATTAGAAAACAATATCGTTATGATCTCCTATCAATTTTTGGAATTTGATATTGCAAAATATGCTCAAATCACTTTCTGTTTTCAGCTGATATTTTCGTCATTTTTAATTTTTTTAAAAACATTTCTATCCTTTTCAGTGTTCTTTTTGTTTGATCGACTTCTTTTATTATAAAAGACTCTTTAATGAAATACAAAGTCCTTTGCAAAGCTGTTTGATACACAAACTTCTTGGTTTTCGTATCAAGGGCTAAAACATAGAAATTCTTTCCAATTCCAACTCTCAAGCATACTGCATTCAGTTTATCATGAGAAAAGGAAGTACTCTCTAGATTAATACCAGCCACCTTAAACAATTGCTCTTCAGCATTGTTGCTAGACATCGCGAAAGCAGCAGGTATAGGTAACTGAAGACGCTTATACTCAAACGGTATATCAGTAAGAGCCATGACTGTTCCCGGTATGAATACATGGTCACTCTTTGCACAGCCTGACAGAATTCTTTTTCGTAACGTACATTAAAGATAAAGATAGAGATTAAGGAATTTTTTACTTTTACAACCTGGGTAGAGTTAGGCCCAGTTGCCTTTCTTTCCTTGCTTGTCGAGTCAATCTCGTCTCAATTTTTCTCTAGACTAAGGGGGATGCCAGAGAAAGTTTGATGGCGCTAGTTATTACCGACATTAAATGCACAAAGAAGTGAAAAACAGACGTCGTTGTTTGTATAAGCAGAAGAAGAAACGGGCTTCCATACCCTATACTCATATTCAGTACTTGAATTCCTTATTCGAACTCATTGCCTCAGAAAGCCCTTAACTAACTCTTCTCTTGACCACATAATTTTGATTAGCTGGCTTCATGAAAGCTGATTTCCTACTGGCTTTCGGACACCCAATCAGATTTCGAGGCGAGCGATCCTCAGATTCTAACTAATCACGTCTAAAACTCCCTGCCTCGTCATTCTCATGAAAGTATCAGTGGTTGAGTCCATTTTCTTACGGGCTGAATTCCTGTTGGTTGCCAAACAGCCAATCAGATTTCGAGACGAATGAACCCCAGATTCGAACCCACTACCTCTAAAAAAACCCCGTGCCCCATCGTTTCCTTCAAAGTATAAGCATTTGGGGCGATTTTCTTAAGAACTGAGTTCCTATTGGTTTCCAAACAACCAATCACATTTCGAGGCGAATGGATGTCAGATTCACACTCAACGCCTCAAAAAACCCTGTGCCCTATTTTTTTCTTGGAAGTATATACGTTTTGGACCGGTTGCTGAAGAGCTGAATTCCTATTGGTCTTCAAACAACTAATCAGATTTCAAGGCGAATGGGCCTCAGATTCGAACTCATCGCCTCGAAAAACCCTGTACCTCATCCTTTCTTTCAAAGTATACATGTCTGGCTCTGTTTTTAAAGAGCTGAATTCCTATTGGTTTCCGAACAACCAATCGAATTTCGAGGCGATCGGACCTCAGATCCGAACTCATCGCCTCGAAAAACCCTGTACCCCATCCTTTCTTTCAAAGTATACATGTCTGGCTCTGTTTTTATAAGAGCTGAATTTCTATTGGTTTCCGAACAACCAATCAGATTTCGAGGCCATTGGACCTCAGATTCGAACTCACCGCCCTTGAAAACGTCTGGTTTCATGTTTTCTGTATGTTCATGAAGCGGAGCTCAGTAGTAGTTCTATGGTACCGAAAGCTGCAACCCTATTGGTCGATTCCATAGATCGCCTGTAGCATGCGTAGGATTCGTTTTTTTTCGGAAAAAAATACATGTCGACCTTCCCCTGGGTGTAAAGACCATTTCTGGAAAGTTTCATAGCATTTGCTCGTACCGTGTTCAAATGCATGAAGAACAAACAGACAAACATTCTTCTTTATATATATAGATATATATATCATATGATGAATATATTAATATAATAAAATGTTAATTTCAAGAAATTATATGTATATAGTATCATAAAAAATATTAATATCATAAAAATGATTAACATCATAATACATACAATATAATCATCATAATAGTTTTTTAACGTATAACATCATAATCAATATGAATCGCATATAATTAATAAATGCCTGAAATAATGTAAACAATGTGTATAACACTGTAAAACTTAATTGGTTAATTATAATCACAAAATAATGCATTTGCAAGTAAATATAAACTAATCAAGTTTTATGTTTGACTTCGTATTGTATAACGTATAGAAATTTTGAATAGATATTTTCAGATTTGGGGTGTAGGTGTGCGGGTGATATTACATGATATTATATATATAATTTCTTCAAGTTAACAATTTATTATATTAATATATTCACCACATTGTATATATATACAGTGGGGTGCAAAAAACATTGCCATTGCACACATGCACTTTCTTGAGCCATATCTGGCGAGCGTATGGACGAATCTTTTTGAAGCTTTTCTCGATAGTCAAGCAGGTGTTATGGATTGCAGTATGACCGAGATCTCTGCAAAAGTGTTATTATGTCAGCCGAGAAGCATCACGATTCGAGTACTACCTACCTTTTTTGTGTATCAAGCAGTCATCTTACAAACCCGAGACTAGAATGATCGTTGAGCTGCGGAAATCGTATTATTAGCGAAGTTCTTTGTTCATAGTATCTAATGAAATATAAATGAACTACAAGTAGAATTGATTTGAGAAGTAAACCGATGATCACGCTCCATAGTAGTCTCTGTACAAATGGCTTTTCTAGCCCGATTTTCGCATTTTCTCAATAATAGTTCGCACAATCAACTTGAAATTTTTAGAGTAGATATAGCTCAGCTAATAAATGAGTTTGGTTTCAAATGAACACTTCTCAGAATGCATCTTCAGGTGCAAATATGGGTCACAATTCGAGGAGGTGGCGTTTAGTTTATTTCCTGCCTGCACCATTATATCAGGCTAAAAATTCGGCTATAATATTCTGATCCAAAATGAGACTCATAGCTGATTTCACTTTACTCCAAATGCAACTTTTACGTCGTGACAGAACTCATATGCATGGGCAAAATGACCCTAAGTTACTTTGAGTATAGCGATGAAGACAAACTATTTCCCTCTTTTTGTCTTGTAAGAAAGCCAAGGTAGCTGTCAATTATTATATTTGTATACTCGGTGATGTATGCACTATGTACGAAAAAAAGCTTTTGATATTCATCATCTTCAGCGAAATAACTTTGTCGAATACTAACGGCAATTTTTTTTCCACCCTACTGTATATGGATGAATTGCAACTTTATTGTACCGTTTTGAGAAAAAAATCGATGAAAAAAAAATTTCCGATTTTAGAGATTGGGAGTGGTGCATCTTACTACACTATATGAGAGATGGATATGAATAAATTTTCCCGACTACCACTGTTAAATTGAGTATAGATCGTGTATACGCATCTTTCACAGCAAATTTATTAACTCGTGAGGAATGTGTTAGAATTAGTTCGCGTGAGTAGTGATAGTCACTTAAACATGAAAGCGACTAATATGCCCTTTATTCACCTTAATCTCAGTTACTGGATAGTTATCCACATAAAAATCTCATCTGGCACTTTTTTGAAAAAAACTCGTGTGACAGTTTGCCAACAATCTCGTGTGACATTTTTACACTATTTTCCTCTCTATTATGCGAAAGGAGCATTTTCTAACCGTGATATTTTCAGCAATATCTGGCCACAACTAACAAATAAAATGATAAAAATTTCAGCTCAATATGCCTTAATTTACAAGAGTCAATACAACACACAACGTATGAAATCTCGTGTGACATTTAGTGTGACAACTATATTTTCAAATTTTATTTAATGTCCCTTTCTTAATAAGAATAAGTAAAACTTTCGAATCATCTTTGGTAGTTTTATTCCCCACTGATAAGCTTTCGTTCAAAACCAATCCGACAAATTTTGAATGCTTTGTTATATAGCAAAGGCGTTTTTAAATCTCGTGTGACACCATATTGACCATTGACGGTACACCTGATATTCGGAAAAAAATATAACATAAACTGCGATGAAAGAACTAGCCAGTCTCATATCCATGATGTATACACTGTCCACTGTAAATGTCAAAAACTGTCAAAATTCAAATGACAAGAAACCAATTAGTGATGGGTCATTTTCTGTCCATAGGTGGCAGTAGAAATCAGCCATTTTAACCTTGTGTATGTAGTATCTCGGGATAGGCTAATGATAAATTCGTGATTTTTTGTGTAGTAGTGAGCATCAACTACAGCAGCATACTCCGAAATTTTCATAGAGATTGGCCAAGAGGAACTGAAGTTATTAAAGTTTTACATATGGAACTACGAACGGTACAATAAAGTTGCAATTCATCCATATATATGTCGCATGATGTTCGCCACTTTCTTCGTTGGCTTTCCACTATAGGCATGTTCGTTTTCATATCTCTTGTTAATCTTTTTTTTCTTATCGTATTTGTGTTTTTGTACTGTTTTTTCATCAGCAGTTACAATTGAAAATGGTCATTACAGAGGCCAAAAATTCCTTCTATATTCTCTCGAGTGAAGGGCGCATCATATGCAATCAAATAAATTTGTCGCCTTGGGGCAAGGTCAAAAGAACATTGGTTTAAAGATTAAAAAAGTAAGATGTCTTCGATACGTGACGTTTGTCTAATCAGGTTTTTTGGCGCTGAAATTTCAGCCAATCAGATGTTTCCGGTATTTACCTTCTACCAATCACGTTGTTTCATGCTGGCAGTTCGACCAAACAGATGTTTTCGCCATGTAGCACTCATCGTTTCTGGTTTTTTTTCTAGTGAAGTTTTCAGCAAAGCAGATTCTTTTGGGACTAGTTAGGAAAGTGTGATTTTATTGACGATATTGTCAGGCAATGAAGTGTATTCTATTTTTAGGTTTCGTTTAAAAGTTGAGAAAGAAGAAAGTGATACTTAGGAATTCGATCTCTTTTTATTTCACAAAAATGACTAGAAACTGGATAATTTATTCTCCTGACTAAGGGAAAGGTGATATGAAATAAAATAAGTTAGTCGATTTGCCTCAGGGGCAACGAACAAGGGGCAAGAGACAAAGGTCAGAGACTGGAGATCAAGGAGGGTGTGGATGTGGCTATAGCTTTGTCAAAACCCATACTAACACCCATACCCACACCCGACTTAGTTAGTTCAATCGAATCATTAGTGAGAGACACGATATTAGAGCTATGAGAATTCAGCACATTATTTATTCCATTCGTGATTTCCCAGGATAAATATAGACGGAAAAATCATGACTTTTTTTCTTGTCAAAAAGTTAATTAGATTTTATAAATATTTTTACGAAAAATAATTGAAATTCATCAGTTACGCAGAGTAATTTTAGTAAAGGAATTTATTTTAACAAACATTGCAAGTCTATAGAATTAAATATCAATTGATATCGTGGCAGGAAAAAAGTTGATAGTACACAAAATGTTCTGTTGTATAGATGTTGGGAGAAATATTGTTTTTAGAATCTGGTCGACAAAGCAAACAATTTTTCAAAGAAAACGACACATCTTCAAGCAGCATGTGTCTTTTTTCATGATCCTGTGCATAAGTAATGCTTGTCTCAAATATTGAATAGAAGAAAGAAATTTTATTCAAAGAAATGAGTGATTAATACAAGGTACATCCATAATAAAATGGGTTACAGCGGTAAAATTACTTTTGTCCTAGATACAAATTCTATTGACAAGCGCAGGTTTGGCCTTTAGGACACCAAGTACTTGTGTCATAATTTGAGTTAGTAGTACATCGGCCACTTCTTTTTTTATGATATTTTTGACAGAAACTGTTACAATCTGTCACGCCATATCTGAGACGCATATAAGTTGACCAGATCCAACGTTCTGCCATGCCATCGCATCCATAACCAATCTTCTCCTTCAACCATTTGCATGCCTCTGCAACACTCTCATAGATTGTATCACCTTGAACATTACCTGTAAGGTTGAGAAAAATCAGTAGCCCAAAAGTTAAACTGGTGCCTAACAACTTTTTTGAAACCATTGAGTTGCTGTTTTGCAGAGAAAATGAGGTACGAATATTGTTGGAAGCTTTTGAAATACAAAATGATTTGATATAAATGTTATCATAAAATGATGTTTTTATACTAGTATCTACTTCCTTGAATTAAATTATAATGCGCAAATCCACGTCATATTGAAGAAATATTTGCACTGTTCTTTTTTTTGTGATACTCATGATAAACCGTTTGCTATCTATTAACATGAGTCACTTCCTCAAGATCTTCAAAGCATTATAAAAAGACCTGACAATCTTATCAAAAAGTGATTAGATGACGCATCGGTTATTTGCGCACCATACATTGTATAATAGATATTAAATCTTTGTTAATGCACAAAAAACTAAATATATATATATATATACAGAGAAAGAGAGAGAGAGAGAGAAAGATGAAAAAGGCAGTGTAGGTGCGCAAAATTATTCGTTGTATCAGCTTGCATTAGATTAATGTAAAATGCGAATATGTCGTATTTTTTATTTCTTCCATGATCTTTCATTTATTCGTCGCTTTCAACGTTAAAACTTCTTGAACTTTAGTTAACTTGCTAGATCTGCCAGTACAATCTTATTTCCTAATCGATAAAAACTGTCAAAAAAGAGAGCCATTTTAATTTCAAACTTCAATTAGTAACAACAAATCGGTTTTATAACAGCTGAAAGTCATTTTTCTTCTGAAAAACAGTATTAATACAGCCCTGAACACGCATAAAAGTAATATAAAAGTAACGACAAGTTTACTTCTCGTCTGCAATATTTTCTACAAAAGATGAATATACGAAATTAATATTAACCTCTGAGTAAGATGATGCTTTGTTTCTTTCGACAAACGACGTTCCTTTGTCATCTATCATCTTTAACCTCTATTAGATTATACATCGGCAGATATAAAATTGAAACTGAACTTGAATGTCTAATTCACATAATAGTTTGAACATCGTCGATGTCTAATTTCATCTTTATGATCAATCAAAAAGATACAACGTCATTGAAGAAAAAGAAAATTGTTCAATTGATTTTTAACATTTCAATGAGATTCGCTAGGATTATGTCAATTTGATGAAATGAACGGGTGGCTGTAGGGCTCGTACCAATACACACAAACACTGATGCCCTCAAGTCGAATCACTTCTTAAGTATTCCAAGTCAAGTTATCGAAAAAAATGGTTTCCTTGATTCATATTAAAGTTTTACTATTGTTCACTAAATTATTTTTAAATTTAATTGTTATAAAAACAAACAAAACAACGTATTTCCGTTAAAGAGATTTTTGCGAAATGAATGGTTCGATACAAATTGAGGAAAACGATTTTCTACGAATTTTCAACAACCATTATCTTACTTCACACAAAAGATAGAAAATCGAAATTCCATTGAATAAAACACCTTTATATATATATACATTTGAAGGCTTTATTTGACTTTTTTTTATATATGACTCTGTCAAGTCAAGTCAAAAATGACTTGACTCGGCCATCTCTGGATTTTCGAAGAGATTATGATCGCCATACATGGTCTCATCCATTCCACACCCTTAAGTTAATTTAAATAATGAAATATTTAAACTGAAAAAAACATAAGTTTGACGTAAAGTGATAAGAGAAATTCAAAAAGAAAAAGAAAGATATAACTATATGATGATCGTGCAAACCGAAAAACGGACTTCTTGACGGTGCAGGTGTCTTTGCCGATGTGCGGTCAGAGAACATGGACAATTACAGTCTCTCGTAGATTATAATTAGTAGAACGAAATTAGAAGACCTATTAATGAACAAGTTCAAGTCATTTAACAGGATATTTTTATCCAGCTACATAATAGGCAGCTGAAAGAGGCGCATACCTACTATTATGGACGAGTGAGAAAAATTAAACTAGCTTATCGAAAACAATAGGGTACCTACTTGAATTATGGTGAAAGTGAATGTACTCAGATAATTCCTATAAGTGCGAAGAGAAAGCTAATTATATTATAAATTTATCTATTTTTTGCCAGAGTTTAGTGACATCTCTTTAACTATAGTAACTGAGTGAAATATAGAGTTCTTTTTTCGATTCTATGGGTTTTTTCCCAGATCAAATTCTATGTAAGTATAAATCAAACTGCAACCAAATTGAATGCAAAAAAACTTTTAAAGCAACCAAAATAGCTCAACGAAATTAACAGTAAGTAGGTAAGTGGTGATAGCATCGCAGTTCATTCTTTTCAAAGATATATTTGAGAACAAGATGACTGTATAATAGCTAAAGAGAAGTTTTGAATGGCTTGGATTTCACTATGTGCCATTGTAGACACATATAATATTTTTTCGATCAAAGAAATATGGTCTCGAAATGGTAGCTAATTGGTTCTCTCTGTACGCTTAGCTATATGTCTCTACAATACTTAAACCACTTTGTCTTTAATAACATCGTGAGTTTTTGCGAAGTAAATGAGAATACCTGTTGTGATTAATGAATTTATTTTGACAGTAGCAACCAAATTATAGATAAATACGTATCTTAGTCAAAGTAAATGAAGAATAGAAGATCTTTGTAGACTGTGTTGATGTATAAAATACCTACATACAAGTACAATAGGGTGTGGGTGGGTGCGTAGGTGCTCTCTCTTCACACCCATATCTCCATGATATGCTTAATGATAACTACGGCATTAGGCACAGCTGTAGCCACTGATGCGTGTGGGTGTGAAGCTGTAGGTCTGAGTCTGACTGTTTCTATCAGTGAGTTTACCAGCTCCGCTCATTCTCACATCCATGATCACACTCCGACGTACACCGTAACCTTATAGGGATTCTATTGAGAGCTTTTTTCTCTTTCGAGTGTATGAATTTTTGATTCTTCTTTTGACTTCACAGATGTTTTCGAAAAATTTTCGTCAGACATTGTCTTATGGCAACTATGATTCGTTACACTCACAAGACATGAATGAATCGATGCTAAATCATTTATTTCTTCCTCATGATCTATCATCATCAACGGCCAAGGATTATTTAAGTCAGTCCAACCATCAATATGAATACAAAATACTTGAATGTATGAATGAATTTTTGGAGTCGTTAGATGAAAAAAATGAACTATCAATCTTATCACTCCTTAAGAATTGTATTCAACGTTGGTCAATTGTACAGAAGATAGAAAATTGTTCTATTCCGAATTTACAATCGACTATTCAGAAGCTGACATCAGGTGATTTTCTGCCACTCTATTTTCATGCTCAAAATGCTGCTGTATTGATTGAAATTGATGAGAATCCACCCAATCAATCATTGATCTCATCTTGGCAAGTGCTATTACCAACAGAAACTATAACATCATCACTAGAACCACATCTTTCGTGTTTTCCTACACCTACATATCGATTGCCTGATGAATCTCAGCTGTTATCTCACGTTCAGTGTGAATTACTAGTTGATTTTATGAACAATACAATCGAATATTCCAAGGCTCACAAAGCATCATATGTATTCAATGATATACGTGAAATACCCATAGCACATTATGTCTGCCAATGGTGGATCACACAATTCAAAGGAATCGAAAAGGATGATAAAATCAAAATATCTATTCCATTTAAGAAAAAACATCGTGATCAAATTCGATATAATAATTCAATGTTTCCTTTTCGACGATCAGGCTTATGGATGACTGTTAAAGTTGTTTTTCATACCATTCTAACAAAACGTTTGGAGAAAATTGGTACTATCGTTTATAAATTACTTATTACAAAATTTTTAACATATTTTATTTCTACAAGACAAGCAACGATGGGTTCTCGGGTATCTTCTGATTTGCTCATACATTGTCTTCGATAAATTGTACACTTGAATAAAATAGAAGTTTTGTTATCGTCTATTGATTTGAATGATGTGCATCTTCCGTGGATACAAAATGTAACAGAAGATATTAAACAGAAAATTGATCGTATTTTCCCGAACCCCGATTAGCAAATACCCATCGAAAAAAAAGAAAAGCAAAAATACTCCAAACTTCAATTAAATGCAAATGAGCAGGAAATCTACCAGCATTCATGTATGAAATTAAAAGCTTATCTCAATAAACACGATTCCAATATATCGCTTAGACAGTACTCTCGTACGTATGCTTATGATCATTGGACATCGAATGGAGTGGTTCATGACAACGATACATTACCTACCATTTCAACATTAACCAATCATAGAGAGGATGCCATTGGAATAGCTTTGACACATATTGAAAATTGGGTACAGTCTTGTTTAGAGGAATGGATCAACCGTTCATTAATGTCAGAAAAAGGATACGAGTGTTTTGAAAATTTACAATCTTTTTACGAAGATTATCAACAAGCAGCTTTGAATTTTTATTATTCAAATAATAAATCTACAGATCCAATTGGTTATAGTCGATTTATTCTAACATCATTGACAATAATTTGTTTGATGCATAAAAGATTATGTGAAGACAAGAGATTCGAACGATTGAAATTACATGCTATTCGAATCCCACATATTTTGGATCTATTTGAACTTTTAATATTACCTAATCGAGATGATATGATTCGAGCTCGAAATTTGTATGATTATTTTCGAGAATTCAATGACAAACGATATCCCGATCTGATAAGTAATATAGAATCGACAAATGCTTTTGGTGTTTATTTTGTTGATCAATCACAGAAAATGAATGAAACTCTACAGAAAATTCAAGATCAAGTTGAACAAGACAGAAAAGATAAAATAAAAGAAGTGAACAACTCATGAAAAAAGCTTATGATTTAAAGTGTGAATGTGATGTGAACTTCTATTTGCAAAAATGTGATCGATGTACTACTATAAAAAAAGCAAATAATATTAAAGTTGATATTTATGAATGCCCAATACCATCACAGCGAGAAAGTGCCCTGGCTGTTATCTTTGAACTACAGATGCCGAATGAAATCAGATGTTTTCGAGATATTCTTTGGCAATTCGTCAATCGTCCTAATCCGAATCCATCTCATCATTGTATGCATGAATGGGTGAGCGTTAGTCCTCATAGTGCTAAGCTAAGACAATTCTACCAAGGTTCACACAAGTGTAAAGTGAAATTGGTATCTGCAACTCAATCAATATCACAAAGTCATTTTTCTACTCCACGACAGGTCGTCCCAATACCTGTGGATGAATTTCTATACGAAAATAGCCTTCGAGTTCAAATATCTCCAACCAAAATAATAGAATTCCAAGATGAATGTCGAACGTTAACACCTGAATTAACTGATTCAAATTATAAAGATTTGCAATTTTCAATCAGTACCACGCAATGTATACAAAATAAAGTGATTGCTAAACTATCCAAGTGTTCACTACAATTGAAACCAGCCCAATTCATTGAGTTCGGTTCATTTCGTTCTGGTCATCGTTTACAATGGTGGAATCTTTTAAGTATTCTTGAATTGGATTCCTTATCAATGAATGAAGAAAGTGTTGCTATACTTATTACACATGCATTCTTGCAATATGGTCCAATGACAATGAATCGAGAAACACTCATTTATCCCTGGTGTCCAGAATCACATCAACAATTATTAGATGATCATTTTGTTGATGAATTAATTGTGAGATTGGAGCGTCATTTGAAAGATTGCGAATGTAATTGGCAGAACGAATTATTGTTAGTAACCATAACAATAATCACCATGAGAGTATTCACCATTTGCAATTCTACAAGAAAAAATCAAATGATTAATCTTGTCATAAAATGTCGTAACGTAGGTGAAAAATGGATTCAACTGATTTCGGAAAGCATTCAGAATCCATCTTCATCTGATTCTGATAAAATGGACATATTGCGTGATAAAATTGTGATTATCGGTGTTGCATGTCTATTAACATTTTCAATGTATACAGATTATAGCAATTCTTTCGCTTTATCAAATGAAAATGTTATCTCGTTATTGACACTAGTCACAACTATTCATGATAATATGAATTTAAGCAAGAAAAAAACAAATATGAGTATATTTATGAGAAATATAATGCGTTCTAGTGAACGTGTATTAGTATCAATACATCCAACCGTTAGTGAACTCCTTGAAAAAAAATTCCTATGAAATTTTAAATGAATTTTGTGCTAGCTACTGGGCAGTTATTCAAAATAAAGGTAAGATAAATGGAAAATGGAAGAAAAGAAATAAACATCTGTATGATGGTTGGTATGATGGTGAATATGAATCGAATAAGATATCAATTGATTGTTTGAAAGGGATATTTTCGGTTAATGATATGACTATTGGGTTTTTACCAGACAGAATCACTTCAGATAAGTTATTTTTTCGTGTATTTGGTCATCATATTTTTGAAGTGCAAGCAGCCCAATCAAAAGATACTTATATTACAAAACATGGATACCATGCCAATGGAAAAGTTCACTATGAATTTACCTATGATTATTCAAACTGGCGATTGATAGTCTATGAGCGGCACATTCAAACAAATGATAAGTTTCAACTAATCCCTCCAGATTGTTTTGAGGAAGAACTATCTGACGTTTTTACATCGAACTACAGTCATTGGTGGAATGAAAACAAGAAAATAGTAGAATTTCGACCTATCCATTTTCAAGATTCGAATTTATTAAATGACATACACTACATATTAGTATTCAAAAAAAAGGATTTGTTAGAACATGCAACACAGAAAATAGACAATATTTGATTAATCGATCATCATCATTCTTTAAAAATTTGTTTGAACGGTATTTCATCCGTCTGGATGAAGAGCCCTACGTATATATGTTAAAAGACGATGCTTTTATTCATATTCATCTATCTCGATTAGGCATTGCCTTCAAATATGATGTTAATACGAGTCTAATAACGTCCCGTGAATATTCAGATATGTATATCGATACAGAACAATGGTTCGGAACATTGACAGGCTTGAAATCGGGTCTTCTTCTTTCGCCCACGGCAGCAATCAATCAAACAAATAGACCTTATCTTAGTCGAAAACTTATCGTGCCTTTTGGACAAGTCCAAGTAAGCAAAAAATCTGACAACGAACATCAAATTGTTACTATAGAATGAAAATCAACATCAACATCAGTTCTTTATCAATATTTTGTTTTCATTTTAAATGATCGACTACGTATTCTTCAACCTACTGATAGTCCAACAGGGTGGCTTTATTTGGCACTATTACATGCAATGACATCTTATCCCCTTCCGAATCAATATACAGGAATGACAGGAATGGAACGTGCATTTCAATTATTGAATTCAGCTGGTTGTTGGTCTGATCAACCTTTTGATGCAGTTTCTCGAAATATTCTTCTGCAAATTGCGACCATTTCACCAAAAGTAAATTATTTCCCGGAACATCTCACTTCTATGGAAAAAATCGAATGGAATCCTCATAGTTTACCTTATTCAATGCAACATTTTGGGTATTATTTAATAGCAAAGAAATTAGTCGAAACAAGTGAGCAATTGAACTTTATGCATCCACCAGCCACGTCTAATGATGAACTACAGAAACTCTTTGAAAGCAAAAAGTATAATGAAAAATTATTGACAAAGCTCTACTGAGACTATCGAGATTCATATAATCCGACAGTTCGATTATCTACACAGATAGAAGCAGAAATTCGCAGTACAAGCTCGAGTACATCATACCAACCAGTTTGGGAAAATTGTCCACATGCAACAAACTACAATTCTATTCGCCTTGTGGATTATTTATATGGTAGTGGAGATGTGAATTTGAAAGATAGCACAGAACTCAAGTGTTTTCCTTTGACTCGATGGCTTTCAAGTGAATATGAATTGAAACATATCTGGATTGGTTTGTTTAAATTCGCCGAACAATTGAGAACAATCGAAGCTGATAATCAAAAAGATGAAATTGAACGATTTGAAATGTTACTCGATTTTCTACATTATATATCCAGTAAATGTTCTAGTAAACCATTTTATTTACAAATGCTTAAATCCATATTGAAAGCACCAACCGAAACACTAAGATCCGTCTTATATCCTTCATTCACTCGATATAAACATATTCAGGAAACTACATTTCAATCTGATTGTATCAATCTAGGAAATCTCGGTCGTTATAAACGAAGTATAGCTTTACAAGAAATTCAAGATTGTTTTGTTAAAAATTGTACTTATAAAAATAACAATCTTCCACAGATAAACCAGATAAACAGTCAGATCATTTTCGCTCTGTCATATTGATTCCTTTCAATACCAAATTGTCTGTCAATCCTCAACAATTTTCTTTCGAACTATTTCGAAATCTCTATCAAATTCGCCTTAATTCGACAAATGAAGTCATCGATCAAAAATTGCTCGAAAGTGCAAAACAAAAAATTCTATATCCTCATTCCAATTATTTTATTAAACCAACAGCATGTGTTCAAATCACAAATCAGCAAAAAGCATTTCCAGAAAAAATTTTTCCTTCTACTGATTCCCAAGTTAATCCTCTCAGTGATATAGCCAATCATTTCAAGGAACACTTAACTGAAGGTTGGGAGAAATTTAATTTAATCGAAGAATATCGAAACGAGTATCTTTCGATGGAAGAAATCAATCAATTTCTCGATTCTTTTCGTCAAGAATCTGTAGAATTCTGGAACGAATTAGTAAAATCCATTACAATAACATATGAGTTCTTATTCAAAATAGGCTTAGTAGTACGCATTCTACCAACAATTTTAATATCTGTATTTCAACAAATGTGGTTAAATGATACTGAATCGAATGTTTCATCATTAGGAAACGTAATGAATAGTTTAAATCCACCATCATTGTTCTTGACATTGGAACAACGTATATTACTCGGTGGAATCATGGTTAATTGGATTGTAGAACAACAAATTGAAAGAGCTTTACATTTTGCTAATCAGAGCAAATGGGAAGATTTTGAAAAAGAAATATCGAATATACCTCATGCCAATTGGACACCATCAATGCATGTTCCATGGTTAATACTGGAACTTGAAATGAATATTACGATTCGAGAAATACAAATCGAAGTAGCACGTCATATGATACAACCAATCATGAACAAAAACAATCCTTCAATATCCAATATTGTTATGCAAATGAATATGGGTGAAGGCAAAACCTCGGTTATTTTACCAATGTTAGCACTTAGCTTATGTTCTTCGTCTTCGAGTTTAGTTCGTATCATTGTATTAAAATCATTATTTTCAATGAATTACCAATCACTACGTTGTAAATTAGGTGGCTTACTAAATCGACGTATACTGCCATTTGCTTGCCGTCGTGATATGAATTTTAGTGATATACAATTGAATAAAATTTTCAATCGTCTTCAACAAGGATTAAGTGATTGTGATGTCGTATTAACTTCACCTGAGGATATTCTATCATTTGATTTGCTTACAATAGATAAATGTCGACGAAAGGAATTTGATGCTGGTCGTTCAATGTTGTCCATTCAACGTTGGATGAAAACATTTGCTCGAGATGTCTTAGATGAATCCGATGAAATTTTACATGTTAAATATCAATTGATTTATTCGATTGGTCGTCAACAACAAGTCGATGGAGGTTCGGAACGTTGGAAAACCATTCAATTGGTATTAAGCTTAGTCAAACAACACACAACAAACATCGCACAACAATACCACGATGACATTTTTTATAAAGCATCAGAAAGTCGAAGTAGTTTTCCAGAATTTCGTTTACTTAATCATCGACCATTTCCAGAATTATGTCAAAGAATTGCAAATGCTTGGCTTAATGAAAAAAATTATCGTCGAATAGATCAACAACATATATTATCATTCATTCTAGATGCAAACTCATCCGTCGATTGTCTAATAGATCGATTTCCCTATAGCACAATTCAATTATTTCTTATTATGCGTGGTCTTCTATCATCGGAAGTGCTATTCGTTGCTTTAAAAAAGCGCTATCGTGTTAATTTCGGTGTGAATCAAAATCCGAAATTCAATCGTTTGATGGCCGTACCGTTTCGTGCCAAAGATGTTGCAGCTGAAAATATAGAATTCGGACATCCAGATGTGGCTATTGTCTTAACACAACTTTCCTATTACTGTAATGGTTTGAGTGATTCACAAATGCTTCAATGTTTTGATCGTTTGAGTCAAGATGAAAGCGATCCGAAAATGATCTATGAAGAATGGCTTTCACTAGAAGACGACAATGATAGAATTTCAAGTATAAAACAATGGAAAACAGTCAATCTAAAAGATTATCAACAACGAACTCAACAACTCTTTCCAACTCTACGATATAATATGTTAGTTATTAATTATTTTCTCAATCATTTTATCTTTCCTCAAGAAGCAAAACAATTTCCACATAAATTAGTTTCTTCTGCCTGGGATTTATCGTCATCTTCACGAACAAAAATAATTACTGGATTCAGTGGTACAAATGATACTCAATTATTATTGCCTGTTCATATTCGTCAATGTGATTTACCAGAACTTCAGAAAACTGATGCCATTGTTCTTAATAATTTACTTCAATCGAACAAAGAGCATTATCAATACCTGCCTATTAGTACGAGTTCGGATGACATCTTGAGTCATATTGTCAAAGACAAATCAATTATACAAGTCATTCTAGGTGTTGGTGCATTGTTTATTGACAAAACAAATCGTCAAATAGCTGTTAAATGGTTGGACCTATCAGATAAAACCAAAATTGATTATGCTGTTTATTTTGAATCAGATTCAATTTTTGTTTGTGATTGCCAATATCAGCATCATGCGTTTGTGACATCGCCTGCTAGTGAACGACTTGATCGTTGTGTATTTTATTTAGATGAAATTCATACGAGAGGAACAGATTTTAAATTTCCAAATGAATTTAGAGCTGCTGTCACCTTAGGAAATGGTCTCAGCAAGGATCGTTTAGTTCAATCATGTATGAGAATGCGAAAATTAGGCAAACATCATTGGTTAAGTTTCTGAAGTTCAACTGAAGTGCATCAACAAATTCAAACAATGAAAAAAAATTCAGTTCTATCAAATGAAAAAGAAAATATCGATGATCGAATTACTCTGACTGATATTCTTCGTTGGGTGTATGAAAATACTCAACAATCGACTTGGGATGGATTACATCATTGGGCAACGCAAAGTTTAAGTTTTCAACGAAAAGTTAATGCTTTTCAAAATATTCACTGGATCAATCATGAAGAATCGTTTACAAATATAATGATGGAAAATTTAGCCCGAGAATGTTTAGAAACTGAAGTCACCGAATTGAAAGCAATGTATGGTGTATCAAAAACATTCCAAACAATATTCGAGATTTATTTGGCTCGATATACACATTCCAGTATTTGTTCGTCTGTTGAAATTCATGAAGCTGTTTCCAAACGATTATATGATTACGGTGGTTCAAAAAAACTTCTTGCACAGTTGTTAGATGAAGAGCAGCAACGAGAACTAGAACGAAAACAAGAATTGGAAGAAGAACGACAGCAAAAACGTCCGTCATCTGTCGGTCCATGTGAACCGGTACTACACGATGAAATCAAGAAATTATGCGATATGCAAGGTCCTATGTTGAATTTATCAAATTTAATTTCAGCATTTTGTCCTATCGCTGATGCTTTTCTTGGTACTACATTCTACCGTGAATGTCAACCACATAGTTGGCAACAAAATCTGTGGATTACGAATGAATTCAAACGTGTCATTCAAACACGAGGAGAATCACTAGATCCTTTTCTACGTCCAGCACGATGGATACTCGTCTATCGTAATCAGCATATCATTTTTGTGAGCCCTTTTGAAGCCAATTGGTTAATGAGTCAATTACACTTTCTTTATCATAAGCAATCATGTAATAAACGATTGACTACAACGTTGTGTTTACTGCTACCACGTATTAAATGAGATCAATCCATTATAGTCAATACAACAACCTTAACAATCCCTCCGTCCATTTCGCCCGATTGTGGCACTGTTGCTTTCCCTATTCCGATTGAATGGTTGGCGAAGTTATTTATTTTTAACGGTACTCTCTACTTTGAAAGTAGTCAAGAGCAAACAGCCTATTGTCAATGTCTAGGACTGTGCCCGAAACCTCGAACCGAGATCGAAGAAGATGCTTTCGAGAACGGTTGGATTACTATTGATGGATTTGTGGAAAAACCAGATCACCGTCACCTTTTACAACTTCATCAATGTCGTGTTCGTTCTAATCCTTTGACATTCATCAGAAAATTAGTCGAAAACCGAAACAATATACATGCACCTCTTACATCACATGTTGGTAGTATTATTATAAATGCTTTGAAGCTTCCATTATGATTATTTTGACACTTAATCCTACAGTCATGGAATTGGATAATATTCTATTCAATATTTTTTTTCTCTTCTAAGCATACTAATTTTTCAAATTTAAAATAAACATGACATGTCTATTTGATTTAATAAGTTTTAGTTCATGTTAGATGAGATATGAGAACCAGCATATTCAAGGAAGTAATGACCTACACTCACACCCTCAAAATCGATTAACTTTGTAATAGCAACATTGTTCAAAAGGATTGCGATCACTTTTGAGCACGATGAAAGTATGAAAGAGCACAAGCGATCACTCAAAGAAACCAGTCACTCGTCAATATCTCGATTAGATCAAGTTATTTTCGGTACAAATGGATCTGAATATCGATGTATTAAAGTACAAGTAACGTTCATCGTCAAGCGATTCACTTAGTCCTAGACGGATAGAATACATGTACGAATGTAATAACATAAAAAGCTACATTAAAAAAGTAATACGCAAAATTGATAATGTTACCAGTATATCTTAGGCGACCAGAAAACTTAATTTGGAGAATTCTCACTCTAAGTAAAGATGATGCATTTACAAATTTAATTTTTTTTATCGTTTTTGTTTTATTTTTTTTTGCTTTTATAAATATAAATAGCGCCCAATAAGATTAGACAACAATAGGATTTTTTTATAATTATATTGGCGCTATTTGTACGTACAAAAATATGAATTATATTATTCATAAAATTTGAGTTTTATTAATCAATATTTTATGCTTCAATTCGCGCATTAATTCTAAACTATTAATAAATTAGATATTCATTGATACAACATTGCACAATCAATGCTACAATAATGAATAATTTAAACGATTTCTTTAAATCCATACTGCTCATTTGGTCTGACTCTCACTAATTAAATGCTTTTGTAAGCCGTTTTACACCACTACCCGAATTACAGTTATTCCATTAACATTTTACCCATGATTATTATGGGTTCATTTACATCAGTCTTTAGATGGTCATTTGTACCATAGTTACCGGAATAGTTGTTTGTACCATGGTCGCTATATGGTCACCTGTGCCATAGTTACGTGGCCGTTTGTACCAAAAAAATGACCGTTTGTGCCATAGTTACATGCTCATTTGTACCATAGTTACCTAGTTAATTTTAGTAAAAAAATGGCCGTTTGTGCCAAAAAAAAATGGTCACTTGTGCCAAAAAAATGGTCGTTTATGCCAAAAAGATGGTCACTTGTGCCAAAAAAAATGGTTGTTTGTGCCATAAAAATGGCGTTTGTGCCAAAAAAATGGCCATTTTGACCGTGTTACCGACAGACAGACAGACACAGGTGAATTTCGGTTTCTAGACCCTAGCCTTTCAGTCTAGGGAACAAGATTCTCAAGCAAGTAAAATGAATCGACAAAGATTTCGAATAAATACAATGAAGCCAATGGCATTGATCTGAACTTTTCTTGTTTCATCTATATCGGCTACATCGATTGTTGGCTGTTTTACCTTAGTTTTTGAATTTGTATATTTAATGAAGATGGCACCTGAAAAATACTCATTCGTCAGCATTGTCTGCAAATAAAATAAAAATGCAGCGTCAAGTGACGAAATTCATTGTAGTGCATTAAAATCCAATTTTTCAAAACGGATAATACCACAGCAATAGAACCACTAATAGAATATTTATTACAAAGTTGTGGAAATCGCTTGATCCGACTGCTTTTTTTTTAAGAACAGCAATCTTAATGAATAACACGTAAGATCAGTAGAAGCTTTCAACATTGAATTTCAAATCAACAAAACCTAACAGTTCTATGTTGACAAATACAAATTTTTGTAAGAATCTCATTCGATTCATATTTTTTTTCTTTCGAGCAGTTTACTTGATATATGTATGTGACTTTGTCATTCCAATTTCACAGAATAAAAATGTTTCACAACATTTGCTTTGCTGTCATTGTCGTATATTTAAAGAATGACTCATTTCTGTTAAAACAAAAAGATTGTTACATATTTTTCTTTTCTTTCTCTACTATATACATAAAACGTGAGTGGAAAAAAATCGACCTTGGTTGGCATTTTTATACGTCTTTTATAACTACATGGCATCGAAAAAATCAAAGACGGATGCTTTAATAAAAAAGACTGCTGGCTTATCACTCAATGAAAATGTTAGTACAAGTACTCAAACAGCCAATTTTTATGCAACTCGAAATGAAACTGATAAAATTAATTTTGCTCGTCTTGAAAAAGGACTACTTTTATTCATATATATTTATGAAACAGCAAAAGAAAAGTTAGCAATTGAAATGGCTCTTTGGGATCATCGTCTTTGTTTTTATATGATCAAAGATGGAAAATGTACAAAACCATCTGGTGAATGTTATTATGAACATCAATCAACCTATCGACAAACAAATCTTTGTTCTTTCTGGTATATAAATAATACGTGTCAATTTGGTTCAAAATGTAAAAATTCTCATAATTTTGAAGAAATATTAAAATATCATCGTATTATTCGTACAGAAATTGAAATGAATATATATAACCTTATTCGATTTATTCGAAATTTTGCCGGACATTATATTGATTCAGCAATTAAAGATTCAAATGATCAACAAGAGTTATATAAAGATGTCATTATCATTATGGTACATTTAGTGCATATTTTAAGTCCTAAGCAACAGAATTCAATTGAACATCTGAATTTATTTCTTGAAACAACAACAATAAATCAATTAATTCCAGGAGATGATCTTCTTGTTGAACTTGAAAAACCCTATGATGTTTCACACATATTCTTTGATCTTCATATGAATTTTAATACTCATTGGTATCGACGGAATGCAAACAAACAACGTATTGATTTTAATCAGTTATCATTAGAGTTTATCTCATTTTTCAACAATATCTTTATTGAATATTATGAAGGACGTCTTAAATCACGTGGTGCTAAGGCACCTTGGCGTGAAAATCAGAGAAAGACATAACTTCTGAATTTTCTCATTGTTTGTTTTAGTTGATTTATTTGATTCACTGCTCAAGAAAATGAATATACTGTAAAATCTTAAAACCTAGGATGAATCTAAGACATGAAATTGAACATGTCCAATGTCGAATTCAGTTTCTTATTGATGAGCTAAGAGAAATCAACGACATTTCAACTAATAAAAGGATCGACTGATCAATTAAACTTGAATTCGTGAAGTGATGAACGATTTTATACACCAAAACTGCCTTGATGAATATTACAGTTCATAATTTTTATAGATTTAAAATTAATTGAAACAACTGAGCATTGTATTAGTGTAATTATCACCTAAAGAAATTTCGAAAGGACTCTTCCTTTGGTGAACTGATCGTAGATTAGTCAATAGAACCATATAAAACAACTTCAAATTAATTGCATTACACCGATAATATGACTTTTGATAAGAATGGCAATGTCTAAATAGCAAACACAAACAAGTATAGAACTTGAATTGTGAGCTTGTAGATCATCTACATGTTATGGGAAAACAGAAGGATCAATTTATCAAGAAATCTTTTCTCTACTTAAACGTAAGCTCTCTTTACTTATTTGTTGGATATCTGTGACTTTATTTTTTTTTCAAGTATGATTTATAAAAAATATTATAGTAAATGTTTTAATATAGTTGAAATAAGTTATGTATTGTCACTGAAGCACTTTTTTTTTGTTTCTGATAATCAAAGAATTTTAACAGTTGTTAATAGAGAACAATAGTTAGATAGGCAAAAATTTACTAAAATACATCATAAGAAAATCAAGATGAATTTTTTTTTTGGACAGCAACGTCATACAGGTGTGTGCTTTTCTTATACTGTTCGATAATATTTATAATCAGAACAATAAAAAACAACAGCATGAAAGCAAAAAAAGGTTTTATCTTTCGCGAATAACCTAACAGTATTATTAACAATCGGCATTCGAATAAGACAAAAACCATTTTGAAAATATTTATCCATGTAGCAACAAACAGTAATGTACAAATTAAAACAACAAATGATGATCATGTTCTTTTGATTTATATTAATCAATGAGAACATCATTCGATTGCAAAAAATTCAAATAACAGCTCAACAAGCGCGAAACAATGTTCAATTAATTTTTTGATAAAAATTAATAAGTAATGAACAATTAATGATTGAAATATTTCTTGTCTTCTAAGTGAAAAAAAGCAATTGTTTTTCTACTCACAATGAAGTAGAACACTCAATCTATTTCATAAACTAAAGACTCCATCAATTTCTGATAGAAGTCAAATAAATTTATTTATGAATATCAACTCATCATACTTATTCGATTAAACTAATCATCAATTAAAAAGTGAAGTTTTATAGAGTGATAATTTTTCAGCAAACAATGTTAATTAGAAATAGAACATAGCTCTTTTGAATTGAATGAAGGAATTCTATGTGTGGAAATCTTTCTTCCAAAATTATGGCATCAAGTGGAATCAGAACTGCACCATTTCAGTGCTTCACATGGTGCTATTTTTTCATCAGAGCTCTTCGTCGAAAATTTAGCTACAAAAAAAAAAAAGAAATAAAATCCAAACAACACATATTTCAATTGTCAACAAACATATGAGCAATGATGGAGAAAATCAATGAGTTATAATATTTGTTATCTATGTTGATACTGCAATAGTTTCCATTTTGGTTAAATTATTGTATTAGATTCTTTTAAATAAAGTCTTGTTGATATTTCGTACAGCACAAGCATTTCTGCTTTATTTTTATTGAGTGGATAATATAACATCTCGTTACACAAAGTTTTTAAGAGATTTGTTTGTGTCCTATCAATTTCGAGTAAAACATTTTGTATGCACTTCATTGTTTTTTAGTTAAGAAACAATGCACTATATTAGTTATGTAACCATATAATTTGATGATTATCTTCGTAGTAATCTAATAATAAAGAAATACCTTCAGGAAGTAACCAACAGGTTTAATATAATTTTTACTTTTATATATTTATACGTTGTAGTTCAGATGAACAAGATCGAATATACATTCCTCATGCGTGTGCGTAATACACCATATCAATTGCTGTAACACATATTATCAAGTGACTAATAAAATACAAAGAAATCATTTTTCTCATAAAATAGATATTATTCCTGTCTCTTTTGATTTGCTTATAAATTCGTATACAGAAAACTAATGGTGATGTTAAGCCGTCAAAACGGTAAAAATTTCATCAACAAAATAAATATTATTGCATAACGTCTATAACATTCTAATTTAAATCAATTATTGAAATAATAAAGAAATGAAGGTCCGAAATGCATAAGTTATCAAATATTATGCGAAAGGTATAGAGTAAGTGAGAGATAGTTCCTCAACGAAGTTGTCGACAATAGAACACCACCACTTTCTAAATTTCCTACTTTTCATGTAACAAATATGACCTTGATTTATATTGTTTTAAGGATATTGTGATACTTTCTATTGCCTGTTACATGTGTTCTCGTACGAATAATTACAGTTTCACTTACGTAATATTAGATGTAGTTTTAACTTTTGAAGAGTGGCTATTTTTTCAAATAACTCAAAAAAATCTTACAAATAGCACCTTCGAACTTTCGGCATTCGAAACGATCTTTCTCACTGCATTAATATATGTAAAATTTCCTGGGGTTCAGCTCATAATTCAGACCCCATTCATAGTCACTGTTGAAGAGAAGACTGTAACTGTATCACAAGAGTGTGGCCGTGAGTGAAGGGCAACAAAAAAAGAATATGTACACCGACACCCTCAATAATGAGCACTAGCTACTTGCTTTAAGCAGTCGGAATAAGATGAATGATGGCATAAGGAAATACAGGCTTCAGGTTGTGATTAAATGGTACTGTGATGTGCAAAGATCCATAAACCATTTTGTTTTGAAGTAAAACCCTCTATTAGGAAATGATAACTTAGGGGAAAATATTGCATTGGCGCATAAGTTCTGAGAGTTTGGATCAGTAGAATAATATCGCCAATATAAAAATACATTTTAAAGAAAGTAATTATATATTCTGATGGCGCTCGGAATTCTCTATCACCCTGTGTATTTAAGTCTTGACTTCCATTTATTTGCTGAAAAATAGTTTGAGTACAGTGAAGACACCCTCGTCCTCAGATTCCCACAAACTTCATTTTTTCTTCTTTTCTCATGTGTTTTTAAAATTTTTATCTATATAGTAATCCGTTTTTTAGAAAATTAATTATATATTCTGAGAGCTCTTGAAATGCTCTATCGCCCTGTGTATTCAGTTCTTGACTTAAACTTATTTGCTGAGAAATATTTCGAACATTGTCAATGCGGGTGAGGGTGTCTTCATTGTATTCAAAATACTTTTCAGCAAATAAATACAAGTCAACACTTAAATACACAGGGCGATAGAGAATTCCGAGCGCTATCAGAATATATAATTACTTTCCTTAAAATGTAGTTTTATATTGGCGATATTATTCTACTGATCCAAACTCTCAGAACTTATGTGCCAATGGACTATGTTAAGCGTCGTTTTCTTTCACATAAGTATGATTTACAAGCAACAATAAATCATGAATATGATCATGTAAACACAATTTTATTGACTTGAGGATGTGGGTGTGTGGGTGGATGTTGGTGTGAGAATGAGTAACTAGACCAATCACATCCACCCTCAATTTCATATTGTGACAAGGTTACGCCTTTAACTCTCACAAAAAAAAACATTCTTCCATCAAACTTGAAAAATCCGATGTGAATCAATATTTTGATACAGATGCAGAACATCTCTACCAATAAAATACTACTTGATACATCAGTGATGTCTAACTTTATAACGTGAACCAAATTTCAAAACTTTGGTACTGGTCGTCAGCTATAAATTTTCCAAAAAAACAAACAAGAAATTTTCGAAAATCCACTTGATTCTATGTAATGACTAAACATTTCTTAGAACGATTTTCACACAGATATACGGAAATAAAATTGGTCTATATATCAAAATGCTTTCTTATACAATCTCTAATCGTTACTATTATAGTATGTGAATGAGTCTGACATAATTACTGTAATAAAAGCTTGTGTAATGGCACATAAACTGTCAGTCAAAATGAAGATTCTCTAATAAAAATATAAAACTCCGCAGATAAATTATGGATATTAATCTGTGCATGATTGTGTTTTTCAAAAGATATATATATGTTTTTTTCGAGTCAATAAATATTTTAGGATCAAGATTCTACAAGACAATTCTGAATAATTTCTAATTCACAATCTAATAATCATTCTTTTAGAAAACGCTTAGTGCATTTGAATGATGCACATTACTTGTATTAATAAGTAATCTGTTCATGTTCATTTAATCTGACTTAAGTTGTTGATGTGGTAGGTACTTTATCTGTGATTACTTTTCTTCTGTTTTTCAGTAAATAGATGTCATTTATTTAACTGTCTTTGGTGAGCATTTCGTTTAAACAACAATATGCATGAATGACATTATATAACATAAAACTATGAATATTTAGCTGGAGCCTCACAAATTTCACATTCAATTGTCATTGTCTTTGACTGTAGCTTAATAATCGTGAGATTATTGAATGATAATTTTTCCATCATAAACACACGTATTTATTTGATTAAATCTAATTCTATTGTCTTTAATGAAAACTATGATTGTGATAGTAGCTCTATACTTTTTTTTATAACTATGTGCAAATGACCTCGAGACAGATGAAACACGAAGCGAACAGAAAAAAAAGAGAAGAAAATGAAAAAAAGGCACTTTTTTACTTTCTTCCTATAAAGAACAACGTGAATATGTCGAGAAACACGCATGTTATAGTTGTTAAGGTGAAAGGGAGATATTGTCGTTCTGCACAGAACAAAAAAAACAAAAATTCACACGTAATAACCCCTTTTTGATATATAGACACAGATTTTGTTTTGTTTCATTAATTGTTCTCTCAATAAATAAAGAGTAATACAAGATAAGTTTTTTTTTTTTTTTTTGGAAAGATGACATCGAATAGTCCAATAAATCCATTGATGCCTGTCAAAAATAAAAAAATCAAAATACTTCAACAATGTCGAATATGTGGTGCATCTGCTAAATATTGTTATTTTGGTGTTATTTCATGTCATCCATGCAAAATGTTCTTTAAAAGAAATGCCAATGCTGGACAGGTAAAATGAATCTTCTCTTCTTATGTAATTCTCATGTTAATCCATTTAGGCAGCATTTGTATGTCATTTTGGTGGTCAATGTGAAATTAATATAAATAATCGTCATATATGTCAATCATGTCGACTTGCTAAATGTTTTATATGCGGAATGAGTACTGATAGATTTCAAGTATCAAGACAGATTAAATCAGAAAAAAATACTTCAGTTAAAAAGCAAGTACAACATCAGCCTAAGATGGTAAGATTATTAAATAAAATTTTGATAGAAATAAAATTATTGAAGAGAAATCTATATTCATATCTTCAATGTCAATCTGATCATTAAGATTGTTCTCAAAAAAGCCATTTTTCCAAAAGAAAATTGAAGTTAAGTTTTGACCATAGAAAAATACTGCGAAGTTCTGCCTTTTTGCTTGCATCAGCATTGAATAAACATTTTTATATAATTTGAGCATGACAGATAGTATTGTTTCATGTTATCTGTTACCTGTTTTTAAAGCTTTCATTTAAATAAATTATGAATATGTGATTTTAATATTTTCTTTTTCTGGATCTAATATGTGTTTATTATATACTA
>CAJNOP010000099.1:400349-432129 GCA_905250075.1 Rotaria sp. Silwood1 | reverse complement strand
ATTGTCCTCAGACTAAACTATTTCAACATCTTATCAATTTAATTAATTTTGTCAGATTTTCATTTTTAGATTGTTGAAAAATTTTTACAATACTCTTATCTTAGTATATGGTACAAAGAAGGCTCTATTTTTCTGTGGTATTTAGTCATTCATCAACTAATATCATAATAATAAAATTTTGATAAGAGCTGTTTTCACATGATATGTGACAGTTATACCCAGGTCCACTGTTCCGATCGCTGGAACCGTTTGTTTCCTTTGTTTTCCGGCAGCGGATCCTATAGATTCCGTTGGTTTTCGGTCGGCTCCGTTGACTTCCGACGATTTCTTGACTACAGGATTCCGGTCCAGTTTCCGCCGGAAAAATTCCGTTAAGTTTCGCAAAATTTCGACCAGGAATTCGTCGGAAATCGACGGGACCGATGGAAACTGATCGGAACTGGTCCGACGAAATCTGGACCGGAATCCTGTAGTAAAGAAATCGTCAGAATTCAACGGAACCGATCGGTTCCGACGTACCAAGCTTGACCTGGGTACTGCTGTCGATTTAAAAAAAAGGTGAGTGGATAGTTTTCGAATAACTTTTGATAGAAACAAGATGGATAGCTGAAGTTTTCATAAGTCGAAAGAGAAAATAAAGATACATCGAATCGTATATTATAAGGATTTTTGACATGATTTTCTAAAAAAATTTTCACTCTACCTCTTTGAAAACAAGTCTAAACCATGAAATGTTTACAGCGCATTTCCCAGTTTTCACGTGTGTATTCAAACTGTCGATGAAAGATCTACAATAATGCACAAGGTTCACATGTTTAGAACAAATAATTCAAGAGCTATAGGTATTCTAGTCGAAAGTCGATTTTTTTTTTATTAGGCATTAGTATAATCGTCACATATCATGGAAAAACAACATGATATTAGTTGAAGAATCATCAAATACCACAAAAAAAAATAGAACATTATTTGTACTATCTCTATATATGAAAAGAAAGTTTCCTAAAGCTTACTACAAGATATTAAAGTATTACTACCTCTATTTTTAGACTGTTCTAACGAGGGAAGATTACCAACTGTTCAATCGCTTTTTAGTCGGAACTATGTGCATCATGTAGGTCCTAATGAGCTATGAATACCCTGAAAAGAGTTCGGGCGGCTAGCTTATTATTGTCGAGATAATGCATTTTTATGGTATTTTTAACTAAGCACAATGCCGTAGTCCCCCTCAGGAACCAGAACAACTAAGTTTCGAGTTTTGACTTGAAACTTTGTACAGAAACAGATCTCAGTGAGAGTAGTTTATTGTGAAAGTTTCAGGCCTTTTGGTTGTTCCTATCCTAAGATACAGCTAAAAAGGGTGTTTTTACACTGCTCGTATACCCTCGACAGGTTCCAATGTGCTTATTTCAGAATAGGAGCAACCAAAAGATCTGAAACTTTCAAAATAAGCCACTCTCATTGAGGTCTGTTTCTGTGCCAAACTTCAAGTCAAAATTCAAAACTCAGTTTTTTTGGTGCTCCTGAGGGGGACCACGGCGTTCTGCTTAACAATATCGTAAAAATGCAGTATCTCGACAGTAATGGGCTAGCCGCCCGAACTCTTTTCAGGGTATTCATAGCTCATTAGGACCTACATGATGCACATAGTTCTGACTCAAAAGCGATTGAACAGTTGGTGACCTTCCCTCGTAAGTATAACATATTTTTTATTATTTATTTATTAGTTTCCAACATTAAATCTTTTACGAAAGGATCAATCATTACTAACTAGTAATCAATGGACACTTCTCACAAATTTATTTCATTGTTATAAAGAGTCTCAGATTTTACCTTTTAGTCAACGTTTAATAGATACACACGATGTTTTACAATCTAATTATGTGATTTACCAAGCACTTGTAGATGATTTTTTAGGATCTATTTACAAAACAGTAGAAGCATATCTTTGTTCCAATGATGATTTTCGTAAATTATCATCTAATGATCGTTCCATAATGCTTCGTAGTGCTGCTGACAATTTATGCTGCATGAGTGGTGCATTCATTATGCATCATTGTCATTTATATGGTCTCGATGCTTTCTTAAACGTTATGAACGTAAAGTTTGGAAAATCTGCAATGGATATCCATATTTGGGCGAGAAAATTTGTTGATCCAGATATTGTATTGGTTAAATTGTCAATATCATTGTTCGCTTTCTCTGAAAATACATGTTGTTATTATTCAAATAGTTCGAATGACTTAACAAATCCTATTGATATTTTAGACATTCAAAATAAGTATGCAGAAGTAACATGGAAATATCTTCTCTTCAAATATGGTTACCATAACGCTGTGAAAAGATTTCTTAATATAACTCTTTGGCTTGCTTCTATGAATATTATAGCAGTTCATGCTCAATCTTTGCCAGTACATGTGAATAATATTGATTCACTTGTTGAACAAACTGAACTGACACTTATATTAGATGATATGGATCAAACAATTGAAACAAAATAATAGAAGTCATTTGTTTTTCAGATGTTTAATAGTACTATTATTTTGTTAGTCAGTCATGATTGGAATTCTTATTAATAAAATAAAAACATCTACAAATCACTTTACAAAGTGATCTAAAACTATATATTTGAAATAAAATTGTTTAGTTGTTTATATTCAGAATTCGTAATCGAAAAAGTATTAATCAATTGCATGGGCATTAATTATATTTGATGACTTAACACACTTAATGTGTTGAATTATTTTTTTAAAAGAAAAATATTCGATGATATTGAGGCTTTGTCAATACTAGAAACAGCAAAAACATGTGAATCTTTCTTTAATAGAAATAATCTGCTGTTGTTTTATTGAAGTTGATAGAAAGATATTCAATATCGGCAAAGAAAAGGAAATTATCAATTTTTCTTAAAAGATAATAAGATTGATAGAGATTAGTGCAGAGGAAGATTGTAAAATAGAAATTTAAGAAAGTTGATGACTTGGTAAGAATTATTTTTTGAGTCAAAATATGTTATTATGTGCTAAATTATTATTGTAACGTAAGTCTATGGGATGTCCAGTAAGTCATTAGCCAAAGAAAAATTTGAATATCTCAATCGTGCTTTGATCAAATGAACTGATTCTTTCACCACTGATAGAGGACTATTCCTAGTTCATATGCATAAGAATAACATTGGCAGAAAATATTTCGAAGTATCACTTTTGAAATCAATAAAAAGATATTGTCCACTTACGGGTTTCGAAAAATGTTATTTACGCTTAGGACAACGTAAAGTTGTAAGACATCTTAGTGTATCTGAGAGGAATTTAACCAGGTATATTCCTTTATACTTTAAAAAAATTAGTCTACTTTGGCTGGAATCTGCTAAACTTATTTAAATTTATTCTTTGCGATAACTTTTAGAACACACAATAAATAGGATCTTTTTTGAGAATTCACATAAGATGATATTTCCTTATTGGAGTCAATAGCGATACTTCGGAACAGCTCTTGTCAACATTATTCTAATGAATATGGACTAGAAACAGTCCTCTATCAGCGTTAAAAGAATCAGTTCATTTAGTCAAAGCACGGTTGAGATATTCAAATTTTTCTTTGGCTAATGATTACTGGACACTCTATAACATTCATGTCAATTGATCTGGTACTGTCGAAAAAATAATTTGAAATTTTTCAAAATTTCATTTCTAAACTTGAGTTTCGAATGCAATTCTACAACAATCCAAGAGGCTATACGAGAAATTTTATTCTAATTGGGCTCCTTCGAATAGTGGAATCATTTTACATACGAAACACAGTTCAAGGTCATAACAATAAACAAGAGGAATTGATTCAGAAAACTATCAGATTCTTGAGTACATGCAAAACCTATATGAATGGTCTTGACTAGATGTTACTTCAAGAGCCATTTGAATGTACCAAAAATTAGGATTGTCAAAAGCAACACTGGTATTTTTAGAGTTAGTCGTGAAAGAATTTCTTGAAAGATTAATCCTAAATTTTTATATTTATTTTTCTGTGCTCAACAGGTACAGTAACAAAACTGAAGAGTTAATACTTTAAGAAGTACAACAAGGAGAAAAAAGCACAAATGAAGAAATTGCTAAACTGCTATCGAGTTAAATTTATGTATGTTGTGTTTCAGATATGCAAAAATCTATGGCAGTTATCGAAAAAATTTCGAGTCTTGGAAATAGAACTGAATAGTAAAAAGAATCCTATCATATTTATAAATAAAAATAGCTGAATGCACATCTCTGATTAGAATAGAATAATAACTTTAAATCATCTTAATATTTAAAACAAGTCAGTTCAAGTTTTATATCATGATCATTGTCCATCATTTATGAAAAATCATTTTTATCTTTCACATGCTTTCTTTCTTTTTTAATGACAAATCCTCCATTTTTGTATATTTCCTTATTAAAATTTTATCTTTCACATCATAAAATACCGTACACCGTTTCGATATGCAAAATCATGAAACTCTAATATTTCTCTTTCCTGGAATAAACTAGCATAATATTTAGGCAACATTTCTTTCCATGATTATATGACTATTAAAATGTATGTTTTGAAACTGATTAAATTTGAATGTGTTTCGAAAAAGATTGAGCATATTAATTGAAAGACGACTCTCGTTCATCTGCTGTATGCATATTTTGTCATAGCCAATGATTAGATCTCAATAATTGTATTCATACATGTTGCTGACATTAATTATTCAGATGATTGTGAATTTCATTTCAACTTCTTTAGAAATTCTATTTAACTAATTGTAAAGTTGCTCGCTCTTATCAGAAGATGTTTCTTCGGTCAAAATTCGAGTATTAATATGGACTCAAATTCGGATCTACATCTCACTAATTTTCATAACAATTGATGTTATATTACATGCTTTTTTCAATGAGATCTACAGAAGCCGAACACAATTTTGAGATATCAATTTGTAAAACTTTTCTCTATATATTCTATTTCATTATCATCTAATTGATTAACAATAGGATGATGAAGAAATGTCTTTCAAAATACTTGAATTTATGACTCGGTCATGACGTTTCATATTGATATGACAGTATATTCAAAAATAAAAAAATCTCCTGTCAATTGTTGAATACTATGGATCTAATTAAAATTTGAATTTCATTGATCTAATTCTGCTATAACTCAATTTCTCAAATATTTTGAGTTGTGAATCAATTCTTATTACAATAGGCAAAGCTGAAGAAAAGATGTTAAATAAAAGCGTCTGTCTTTTGTACATGTTCTAGTTTTAGTGAGAAGAAATATTAAATTTATTTTAGAACGAAATCATTTTTTTTTGTTTTTTTTGGGTCTTTTGTAAAAATTCAGTAATTTGATAACGAAATAGTATCATAACCTAAAATTTTCAGGCTATATTTCTAGACTTTGTCAAATTAAGAAGACACAAATTATTGACTTTTTGTTATGATTACCAAAAATATACGTACAATAGCAGAATAGTGTTTTTTTATAAACCAATCCAACGTATCAACTCGATTCTTTTGTTACTGGCATTAAGTTATTTAGATATGGTGATAATATATTTTTCAAAAATAATTTTTCGTTTTGGTAATATTATCACGATTAATTGTCGTTCATATTCACTCTATTAAGTACTTGGTTGCAGGTGCATTTTTCTGTGACATGTGGGTAAATGAAGATAGGATCTTCCCTTCAATCACATTCACTCATCCTCACACTCAATCACATGTAGATCCACACTATTGTGAAAGAAAACCAATGTGATCACATGATTTTGATGATAATATATCACAAATCTAAAGAAATAAGATATTTTATTGTTTACAGAAGAAATATGTTTTATTCGTATAAAGATTAATCTAGTATAAGAAAAATAAATCTTAATAAATAAAAGAAATATAGAACAGATAAGAAGAACTTTAAAGAATGAATAGAAAACAAAAAAAAAAGGAAAATGAAATTTCGATTGTTGTACTATCAAAGCAGGTTCAACTTTTCCTAGTCTATCTCTTCTTCTTTTCTTTCCAATCGACACTGTTTTTGTTACTTGAGGCGGGTTTGAAATATTTCAAATGAATACTCACATCAACAACGTATTTTCATATACAATTCTCAAGTAACAACTTGACTATTTTCGTTTTGATGTTTGACCAATTTTTATTATGGTCCATATTCAAACAACAAATATCAAACGATTTTTTGAATGGATTAAAAGCAGTTCAATTTCTGCTTTTACATACATTTAAATTAGCTTGTTTAATCGATTGAAAATCACAAGCTGGTATATAATATCTTCTATTATTTTATTTTAATCAATTTAATGTGATATTAATAATTTATTTAAATTTCAAATTTGTGACGTTTTCGCATCTCGATGAAAGAGTTCATCAGACATTAAAATTAAGGCAAATGACATGTAAATAAATACAACGAGAATAACAAAAAATTTTCTTTTCTTTAATATGAGTCATACATTTGATAGTGATACGAAAAAGGACTCAATCTCTATCTACGTAGCTATTATTATTAGTCTTGTTTTCTATATCACTATCAAATGTATGACTAATATCAAAGAAAAGAACAAAAGAAAATTTTTTGTTATTCTTATTGTATTTATTTACATGTCATTTGTCTTAATTTTAATGTCTGATGAACTCTTTCATCGAGATACGAAAATGTCACAAATTTGAAATTTAAATAAATTATTAATATCAAATTAAATTGATTAAAATAAAATAAAATAAAAGAAGAGAATAAAATCATGTCAAATACAGTATATAATATCTCTTTGAGGAACCATTTGAAATACAAATTATATATTTTTTATTAGTGATTTCGCCGATTGATACGATAAAGTCCATAATGATAAAGATATTGATGATTCTGTAGCAAATATTTTTGATTCATTGAGGTATTATCTTATTCCATTGACCAATTATTAAACAATATTTGAAGTTATTGTCAAAAAATTTCATAGAACCTGAGTTTTCCTACACGTTCCATCATCTTTGATTTTTTTGTTGGTTGTTTCTAGAGAGTTGTTTATGTTTGGTACATAAAGTTGTATATCTTCATATCAACTTTTATTTATTTTGCATCATTTATTGTAAAAAAATAATTCAAAAAGTCTAATGTTGATCGATCTTTTTTTTTTGCTTATTGTTCATTTTCCACTTTATAAGTAATGTTAATATTATCTAAATGAAGCTGTAGAATTGGACAATTGAAATATTTCAATACCTTTTATAATTTTTTTTTTGAAACATATGTATCATCTATTTGAGTTACTCTTGAATAAATTTCGATTTTTATTATTACTATTTAATTTAATGATTTTTAAATATAACAAAAAATCTAATTATTTTAATAGCGGATCATTTAAATAGTTTACTGACCACTCAAAATGATAGCCAAAATTATTTGCGTACAAACATTTGTGATTTTCATAACTAGTCTATAAATTTTCATCAATATAATAGCAGAAAATAAGAAGAAAAAAGTCTTTTAATTTTTCTTTTTTAATGTAATATTTTCAATATTTTTAAATATAAATAAGCTAGTATATATAGTTTTGAATCCTTTTCTCTTGATTGTTCGGCATAACTTTTGTTGATATTGATCATTCTATATAATAATCGATGTTCAAATTTCGAGACATCATTTAATAAAATTCTTGAATCTGCTTTTAAGTTAACTTTTCGTAAGTCTTCCAATAAAATAAATAATTTAATCTTACTGAAGAATTGAGAAAAGATTCTCATGACTCTATTTTTATATGGACATATATATATCTGTTATTATCTCACTTATCTACTGTTGATAAATAGCTCTTGTAGAAAAAAGTCAAAGGGCGTACTCTCACATGTATGAATACGATGTACAAAACCTATTTTATCATAAATGACGTCGACGAAAGAAAACAAAAACTTACATGCGTAAGCATAGGCATGCTTTATATATAATGACATATTGTATAATTGGATTAATATTTTATTTCTTGATTAATCTACAATAATGACAAAAATACTATTCAAAAAATAAGATATAATGTCGCCTACGTTGTCTTCGTTCTTTTTTTTTTTGTTTTTTAGTTGAAGTCATGCTCTATCAACCACTTTAATACTGTATAAATCTCATCAATTGTACAAAACAAATCGTTTTTTTACATAAGACTATTCAAGTTTGATATTATCAAAGGATCATGAAAAAGTTAATCTTACATTTATTACTAGCTACTTTGACTATTGTTGCTCTATGTGCAGCTCAAGATGATCGAATTAAAATTGACAAACGACGTGCTATACCCATAGCAACTCGAACAGTTCCTCCAATTGTCATTGGTTCAAAGACTTTCTGTTTAAGATTCCCATTTTCACCTAGATGCCATCCATGCAAATATAGTCAACCAATCAGAAAGGCTATTTGTGGACAAGGACAAAGCAGATGTGAATTATTAGGTGGTACATGTAAATTTAATCAATATGAGAGAGCTTATTGTTGTCCATATGAACATCGAGGTTGCTGTCCTTTGGTAATATATTTTCCTATTATTACTGGACGTCCTCCTATATGCCGTTCTCCACAATGTAGAACAGATGCGCAATGCAAAAATTATGAAAAATGTTGTGGAATTTGCCGACAATGTGTCAATGCTACACTCGCATAATTACGAAGAGTAATATTTATTTTGCCGACAAATAAGCTTGAAAACTCTTTTTTTGTGTAACAAATAAACTCAATTCAATTATTTTTACTTCGTGTTTCGTTTCACAAAACAGAATTCTTCTTCTTATGTAACATTTACAGTAATATTAGGATTGGAATCAAGAAAAACAACGAGATTATCATTTTTTTTTATCTATTGAATAGAGCCGTTTTCGTGAGAAATATCTTTGGAATAAATAATATATTGTAATTTAATGAATGCCTTTTTATGTCACATCCATTAGAAAAAGAATATTATTTTCGGAAGCTATGTTTTAATACATTGTTTAGTTCGACAAAAATTCGAATAGCTAAGATTACATTACTGTGTATTTGTAATTTGCTTACCCATTGAAAAATAGTTGTTATTCGTGAAACAAGTTTATTACAAAATGTATATGTAAAGTACAAAGGACATAAGTGTTGCGAATTGTATTTTTCTTATTAAAAATTTAGTTTATAAATGAAATAATTTTATGAAGTTAGATAGGAATAGTGCAAGAATAGACTCTTCCAATATAATTTATAAAGCTTACAATGAAGATACAAAATGTTGATGGAACATTGGATGCTTCATTGGACCGCTTTCTCTAGCACCTCGTATTATTTTAAGTTTTCTATTTGAATTTTATATCCAATAATGTTCTATATTAACTAAATGGCGCAACAATCAGGACTATAACTAGATCATTTGTATACTTTAGAATTATGTTCGTAACTAGAGAACGTGACCTTTCAAGCATGCAGTGATTTTTATATACAAATGTTATTCAAAAATGTATGGAGAAAAATACAAATGATATACGAACACATTTCTCTTTCGTTGTAAACTTCTAATTATATTATAAGTATCTATTCTTATAATATTAATATTTATCGTTGTAACATTATTTCAATCACAAACTGGATATTTAATATCAAAAATACGATTCACAATATTTTTGTTATCGGTTGATACGTATACATCATTGATATTTCACATAAAATTGTTATATCAATTCAGTTTTTGTTGAGATATGATCAAGTTTTTTCTTTACTTTTATTTCAGATCTTAGTTATTGTCATTGGGCTGATTCAAATACAAATCTTGCCATGACCATTCTATGTGTTGCATCGAATAAAACGGAGAAGTAGGTAGACATTGAGTAATAAAAAAAACTCACGAGAGAAGATTCACCAGTGATTCGCACTGTTTGGACTCATCTTTTGCTGACATGTGGAGCTCATCATATAGATCAAATACCTGAAAGAGTTCGTGCCATTGCTGTATAGTTTCAAAGTTATGAGCGAAGCAGCTGTTATGATGGATGGTGTCACCCAGAGATGGAACCAGTCTACCGGTACTAAACAGAATGCTGATGATACGCCAGTTTATTAGAGAAAATTCGACCTACCGTCAAAATATCGATCTACAGACAACAGGCTGAGGCTTGAAATGAAACCTTGTTTCATGGTAAACTCTCTTGCGGGCTATCTTCCAGAGACCGTCACAGGGCAGGACTGCCCTGATGCCCTGCCCTGTTCTTCAGGGCAGGGCAGGGCGAAACTTTTTGCTCTGATTCAAAGAAAGTTTTTAGCAGAGTGTGAATAAAATTCAGTTTTTTATTAGAAAACTGATTAAAATGGCAAAATTGTCATTGAATTTTAACCTAATTATTTGATGTTCAATCGATTAAACTTTGTGACTAGATCAACACTTGTATATTCCATTCAAATTTATTTTTCTAGTACCTTTTTCTCAAGAAGTTTTTATGCCAGAAGGCTTTCTTGCTCAGCTCAAGAAGTGTATGTGGATCAAAACAAAGTTTAACCGAGAGATCCAATCAAATGTTGCCTGTCGATCTTAAGAGAAGACTTAATTTATCTCTGTTGAAAAATAGCCGCCTTTCGTATAATATCCACGATAAATAAACAATCATTTTATTTTATATTAGAAGTTCGTTCACAAGAGCACAACAAAGGCGAAATAGAAGCTAATCTGATTCCTAATTTTGTTTTCAAAAATTCTGAAATTTCTTTAGATTTATTAATGTCAAACTTGGTTTTTTGAGTAACAGACAATTGTTTTACAATTAAAATCACTTTACTCCGATTAAAGAATTTTTTTCAGCAAAAATCTTAGTATTCTGCAATATTTAGTTTCTAAAACGTCTATCAACGATAAAAGGCTAAAGTTCAAATTTAAATTGATTGTTTTTGGATTAAAAATCAATTGTAATAGCACTACTTTAATCGGATTTTGTCAGCTAATAGACAGATTTCATTCGATTTAAAATCTTTTTTCATTTATTATAATCGATGACTCAAAATACAGCAATTATAAATTATTATTAGAAATCGATTTCAATTGATGAAAGTTATTTCACCCAAAGTATTATTAAAAAATCTTACAATAAAATGAAATCTGTCTTTTTGACTGAAAACTCTGGCTAAAGGCAGTCTAAAATAGTGCTATTTTAACTAACGTTTACGTCAGACACAATCGATTTTAATCTAATCTTGAACCGTTTTTCTACATGGACAAATAAGTCTCAGAATATGTTTTTAAATGTTTGGTTCTATATGTGAATGCGAGGAAAAAACTTGGCGATGAATGGAAGGCCAGTATTGGTAGGGTTACATGAACTTTCGTAATAGAAAACCATCACGTTTTATTTCATGGAAATGAGACATGAGTTTTATTTATTGCTATGTTAGTTTATACAATTGAACAAGCAATTATTATCGTATGTTGAAACATGATATGTCAAAGATCGACTTAATATTACACGTACTGTTTGTCTTAGTAAGGAGTTCAGAAAAAATGAATTTTTTAAGTTTCACTTTCAAAAATACACCATTCAGCCATATCATTATTGAAAACGGTTGAAAATCGAATAATCTGATTCTAATAGTAGTATTTTCATTCAATTTTTAAACATAAGAAGTCCATTAAAATGATATGATTTCTGAAGCTCGTACAACAGTACTTCTTTCTGGTACATGATGGTGTTTAATTACATAATAACTTTGATTGTGGCACTTTCGAAATAACATAAAGTATGAGTATAAAATTCGAAAGCAATCAAATAATTTTTATGAAGATTTTAGATCTTATACTATAGGCTTACTTAGCTTAGACACCCTGCCCTGCCCTCAGGGCAAAAAAACTACCCTATGACGGTCTCGGCTACCTTCGTACCTTCACGCATAATGGCATAATGCTTCACAGTTGATAACAATAGTCTCATTGATGGGCATTCTGAGAATTATTTGTTAAATAAATTCGTGTGTGATGAGTGGAACTAGTCTTGGTTTCAGTTGTTTTTTCATGTGAATACCATCAAAGAGTAGGAAAGTGAAATTTAGATCGGTATAAGGCGGTTTCGACTGATGAGACCAGTTTAGACCGGCCGATCTAAAAATCCAGACCGGTACCGAACCGGATAGGACCGGCCGGTTACCGGTACCGGTTCTACCTCTGGTGTCACCTTCTATGCAGTACTTTTTTGTTCCTTTTGTAGCTTGACTAGATGATAGCCTTTTGCATAGAGGCTTATAATACATACTTGTTTCAGCTTGCTCGAATGAAAAACGTTTTAAGAAATATGATTCAGTTACATTATGGAAAATAGAAACCATTATTGAATAGATGGTAGCACTATCTATCATAGCAGATATTTCGCTCATAACTTGGAAACTGTGCAACAATGGCACGAACCCTGTAAGGCATTTGACCTATATAATGGGTCCCACATACCAACCAAAGATGAACCCAAACGATGTGAATCACTTGGAAATGTTCCTCGTTAGACTATGAAAGAATACAATGAGAAGCAATAAATCACTAAACCATATACATATGAAAAGAAGAGATAAAGAATAGAGCTATTAAGAATCTTATAAGTTCTATTTAATGAATGAGTGAGTGACAGATATATCCAGAATGAATAATTTTTCTGTTCTCTCTTACACCATTCACTGAGTTTCTCTTTCAACTATAGGAACACAAATGTATTTTGATCGAATGGTTATTTAACTTGTTGTAATAAAAGAACTCGGACATTTCAATAACTAATTACATCTTTCTGCGTAGTTTATTGACAATCAAACAGCTCGAATCTTGTCGTCATTCCTTTCTTATTTTCATGAAATGAATCATATTTTATATTTTTCTTAACAAACTAAACTCATGACATTGCCTCTATCATAATATACTCTGTCATCAATTTAGTGATGCATTAAATAATTGACAATAACAAATTCAGTCCAACATGAAAGCTCACAAATGCTTATATTATCAAGAAATTTCTATTTACTTTCAAAATATTTTCCAAGTCGCTGTATGTTATAAATGAACGCGAAAACTATTAACTATTTGCTGTTGCGCATAAATGCAAGATAATATTACATGTATAAAAATAAATTTTTTTTTAAATATCTTTTTAAACAAAACATATGAGACTATAGATGACTGTTTTTCTTGTAAATAATGGATGACTTATAATCCATGACAGGACTTTGAATTTTATTTTTTCATCGTCTAATACATTTCATTAAAAAACAATATATATCCACAAGATGTAGCGTACAAAGTTCTCGACCGTACGAAAACTGATTACAAGGAATTTTAATTTTTTTTGAAAACAATTACAATAAGTTTTGCTGTATATTTTGAAATTATTTTTACTGCATCAACCCGATAAAACAAATATGAAAATAATAGATTATTTTTAATGGTTTTTACCATTTTTATCAGAATGTATAAAACATATTTTCAGTATGTTTCAAGAGATTTTATTGAATTTAAATTTTATTTACTTATTCAATGATTATGAATAACAAAAAATATTTTCCTTGTAATTGTGTTAATTGTGAAAAGTTAGTATTTAAATGAAGTTTTTGTCAAGATTTTTCATTTTACTTGTTAATTGAATTCCTTTTTTTTTTGTTGTTTCGTATATTTAAGCTTATATTTCTTATATTTGAATAAAAACTTATCTAATTCATTCATTGATTTTATGATGAAATTTCTCTAATACAAGTTTAGTTTTTTCTTTAATTTAGGTTATATTTTTTCACAAAAGTATACTTGAAATCATGCGTTTGTCTTTGATATAAGATAAAGAAGAAAAAATGTTATTTTGACATCATATTTCAATATTTTTTATTTTGTTGAAACTTTTATTTTGCTATTTTGATTTAAATTTAAATCAAATAATTCTATTCAATTTTTTGTTTCCATATTCATACGTATTGGTGTGAACGGAGCCGACGGATTCTGATGAACTGCAAATCCTTGATGTAAGGCTTGTGAAGGCGAAACCTCAGTGAGCATGTTCGATAACATGTGCCTAATATCCTCGCTTTTACCAGACCTCTAAAATTCAAGTGTAAAATATTCTCAAATCGATCTAAATCGATCATGATAGCTTTACATCGAACATATTTTTACTTAATATTAAACTAAGTATTTTATGACATGATTGTGCAACAATTTCAGAATAGTATTCTTGTATATGGGATCCCGAAGTAAGTACGTATATTTGAATTTGAGATAACTACTTAAATAGAACCTCAACATAAACTTCTCATCCTTTTGAATACTAAAATTTGCATTCAAATATAGAATATGTTAATAAGTGTGATATTGTGTTGTTCTGTTTATTGTTCGAATCTCAAAACTGTACAGCAAATTCAATTGTCTCATCAAATGTTTATTCTAATTTAGTATAAGTCACTCTTCTTTTCGGTCTTCAGATTCTACTATGAATGCAAGTGAAGATATAGTGAACAGACAGAGATGGCAATGCGACTGAAGTGGACATCTTCACCAAACATCTTCAATCTCAATTCTAAAGCAACACAAATGCCTTGTCTCCTTTAGTTCTTGTGCTTATGTTAGATGGTATGTGTCAATGTCACTTATTTGCTTTAATAGCATGCACAAAAAAGCTTTTGATTGTAAAAAAACAGTAGAATAAAGAGAAGACCATTGACGATGATATTTATGTTACATATCAAACTTAACGAAATTTTTCATTATCAAGAAAATGTAAATTAATTATCCAACTAATAAATACAATGAAGTGAAAAACTTTTTTCTTAGATATTTAATGTTTTTCAACGAAATTAATAAGAGAATTAGCAATCTTTCCATGACACAGTATGGAATTCTTTTGTATTAATCTTGCACATAAACACTTCAAGCTAAGTTTTGTTTTAGTTCTAATAAATTGCTTAATATTTGAATTTGTTGCAATATCAATAGGTGTCTCTCGTAAAGCATTGACATAATCAGCATGAGAACCAGCATCAAATAGATATTGAATTATAGTATTATCAACTATAGTTGATTGGGAAACAAATATATGAAGAGGTGTGTTTTGAACAGCATCCCTGGCATTCACATCAGCACCACATTGTATAAGTAAATGAACTGTATGTAAAGATGGATATCTATAACAATCGATAATCTTTCACAAATAAGTATTTTAAGAAAAAAAAACATACTTGCAAATGAAGTCGATGAAATAGTCATTTGCAGATGTATGATTACTTAAACTTAAATGTAATAGAGAAGATCGATAGGTTTGGGTAACATATTGACGTTGAATAATGCTGTGAATATGTCGATAAAATAGTTTACGGTCATCATATGAAATCATTGATTTTGATAGCATCTAAACAAGAAAATCTCGATTGAAAAAAAAGAACAGCAAAATTTCAGCTAGATATCTCAATACCTGACTAACGATTGTTATTAAGAAAAGTAAAGTATGTAGATTATAATCAAAATCTTTCGTATGATGTTCTAATTCTTCAATTACTACTGTTATTATTGTCTGCCATGATACAATCGGTATCGATAATGAATTACGTAACATGTCACTAAACATTGAAGCCCACTGACGCAAATCTTCCATGTCAATAGATAATGAGTACTGTCGACGTAAATTAAGTTCATACAACCAAAACTCAATTCCTCGATAATGCTCTGCATTATCAGCTAGAGCGGCACCATGATATTGAAGAGAACGACGATATTTTGTATTAGTTGAACCAAGCAAACGTTCACGTACAAGTAATGCTTCAATGTACATATGATTATCATTTAATTGAAGTTTTTTTAATTCATCGATTGTTTGACATTCTTGTCGATTATCAAATACTTCAACAGTTGATAACCGTAGAACTTTAGGAAGATTATGTTGAAATCGAAGTTCAAGTGCTCGATAGAAGTATTCAAACGATTGTTCAAGATTATAGCTTCCATGTTCACCACAGGCAAAAGCACTTCCAAGTAATTCATGCGCTTCGATTTTTTCAAGCAATGAACATTGTGGAGAAATAGCATCGACAAGATCAATTCGTCTCTTTTCAGCTGCTAATAATAGTGGAGACATTTGATCATGATTTGATCGAAAATTTCGAGCACCATGATTTAGTAAAAATTGAACTAATTCAAATGAACCACGATCTACAGCAAAGTAAAGTGGTGAACAACCATTATCCATTGATTCATTTACATCACAACCTAATTCATCAACAAGATAAGTTACCATTTTTAAATCTTCATTGTAAACAGTTAATATAAGATTTGTTTCATTATGTATTTTGGCAATATGTATATTAGCACCGTTCTTATTCAAATAACGAGCAATATTCATATTACCATTGGAACAAGCACAACGAAATGCTGTTGAATTTGTTTTAGTTGTATGATTAATTTTAGCTCCATGTTCGATAAGTAATTTCACAATATTAACATTGTCAATGGCAACTGCTGCCCATAAAACAGTTACATTTTCATACATTAATAAACTTTCATCTCTTTCTTCGAGTTGTATATCATTTAGCACTTCGAGATCAACTCCAGAATAATTAAGCAATATTTGTACTATGTCTTCGAACTCATTTAAACAAGCAATCATAAGTAAAGTACATTTTTGTTTGTTCGATTCATCATATGTTCGATTTAAATAGATCTCAGGATTGTTCATTGTCGACAAATGATTTTGGAATGTTTTAACATCTCCTTGACGAACAGCAGATAATAGTAAGTTACTTACGTCCTCCTTGAAGTCATCGTTGTATTTCATCGTCATTGCAAATGCATAGAAATGAAAAAAAATAATGTTTTACCTTGCATTTCTATTCACACGTGCAAGTTGTATTTCTTGGATATTTCTTCCGCTCTTCTGTTTTCTTGTGTTAGTTAAGATGAATCATAGTATGCATAGAAGGTAAAAAATATTTTGACTAAACAGAACAATAAAAATACACTTATGTTCAGCTGTTCTTTTTCTAAAATATTTGATTGTCAAATAGTGATAAGTCTTCATGAGTTTTTATCTAATGTTTGATTAAAATAACCCAGTGTGTAAAATGATTGATAATTCTTCTTATTATCTTAGAAAATTGTATGATATTTGAATTCATTCCATACAATCAATACTGTAAGGAGAGAAGCAGTTAGGTTTACAAATCCTTTACAATTATTAATAATAATTTACTATTTTTAATAATTCATCATTCTATATTCAAAATCACAAGCTAATTATGAGTTTTAATTTTAGTTGTAAAATAAATGAAGAGTTAAGAACTTTATATCAACTTGAAAATGATTGACAAAAAAATTCAAGTTGGCGTTTCATTATAGAAATAGTCAAATATAAGTTTTAACACGACTATAATTTTAGTAAGAAACAGAAACCATCGTAGAAATTTCGTGAATAGATTTAGAGTGAGAGAGATGACCGAATGAAACACGGGACATCATCAGAGTTCTATTGAACCTCTACTTGAATTATAAATATTAATTCACTCAAACTCTATTTTTGATTATGGATATGAATTGCTAATGGTTCGGTTTTATCATTTTTATTTATATTCGAACTCAAATTAGACTACTACTCAAAACATCGTACCATGCAGCTAATTTACTTCTTGATAAAAATTTATTATCATTGTTTGCGTTACCTTATTTAGTGTTTTCATTAAATATATGTTTGTGCAGTGAAGATTTACTTGTTCATACTACAGTAGTTAATTTTTGTAAATTTGAAAGAAATACATGCCACTTGTTCTGGATTTTGTTGGTTCATTAGTATTCTTGCATGTGCGCCTAGAAAATGCAAGTAAAGAATGATCCCATATTTCCACTACACAGTGGAATTAAGTGTTCAGTTGATCGCATGTCTTAGAACAGTAATACCCGTCGTGACAATATCAAGAATATCTCATTAAAATATTTTTGTAGTAAAATTCACTAACGTTTAATTATAATTCATCAAAATATTAATAATCAGGCATTGAAACGATTTATCAACATCTGACAATATTAAAATCTTTAAATGCTAAAAGCTATGAAAAAATAAATGTGTGCAGATTTCAGATATAATAGATACTATTTAATGGCTATTATCATAAGACTTTATTAGTATAATTAAAATCGCAACTATACTATATTTTTTTCGTTCCTTATATACTATTTCCTAGCATAGAGAGACCTTGAAAAATACAGTAAACGTAATAACAGAAAAATACGGGGTGTGCAAGGACAAATTCAGAGAAGAACAAAGGTTAAGTTACAATTATAGATAGCGCTACGTACGAAGGAAGGACAAACTAATAATGCCATTCCAATGTACATATAGGAGAAAAATGAGATGAAAGCACATAGAAGTATTGATAGATAATAGACAAAAAAGGCATCGTGGTCATTTCAATCGAGGATAAGGAACAACTTCTTGTACGTTAGATTAGATTGTTATAAAGTGATCTAATGTCAAAAAAAGACAATTAGTAAACACAAAAGTTATCTAGCTTTTTTCATACTTGAAAAACAATTGTCTTCTCTCATACAAGGTGACATTCGTGTTCTCAAGATAAGTTTTTTTTTCGTTCTTTTATCATACTGTTAAGATAAAAACGACAGTAGGAAGACAAACACAATAAACTATTAGATCTTTAGAAAAAGTACAAAAAAGCCAGTATCAGTCTATTTCATTCATCAGAATTTAAAAAGATATTCACATAGTTATCAACATGGTAGACTTTCTACTAGTCAATATCGTTTGGCTTCTTCATTTTGTCATATGTTTCTACATTATCCGTCCTATTCGTCACATTCTAATTCGAGCCATTTTGACTTGCGTACCATGTATATTACTGACTGATATTTGCACACGTAATCTTCCTCCACATCATATTTTTTCTGTCTTTACCATTGCAATATATTGGATGGTATCGATTCGTCTCTTTCATTTAGTCGTTCTTACACCTGACACGTTTCCAACATTTTCTTCCTTTACTGCAAAATGTCTATGGATTCTCTTACCAGTTATACCTTGTCAATCGAAAGAGAAGCAATGGCCTATCATCTTTTATTTGATTTTTGGTGTAGTAAAATTTATACTTAATCGTTGGTTACATAGATGGTTACTGATATGTGAATCAAATGATAGTTATATGAGAGTATTTATTTATTTCTTATCAATATTAACATTTTCATATGTAGTCGATATTGAGACGGTTCTTGTGCGAATAATCACTCGAGATAAATATACACTTCAATCACTTAACAATTTTCCATTCTTCTCTCAATCATTACGTGAATTTTGGGGTCGACGATACAATCGGATCATCAGTACAATTTTCAATGAATCAATTTTTCGGCCTCTCAGTTTATTTATACCTTCTCGATCAATCGTATCTTTATTAATATTCATTATCAGTGGTCTTTTTCATGTACATATTGTCTTTATTGTTTTCAATGAGCCTTCATCGGCTTTGCCTACATTTGCCTGTTTCTTTCTGAATGGTATTGCTTGTTGCATAGAAGCACATCTTGCAATTAAGTTACCACCATTACTTGGATGGTTGGTAACACATAGTGTCCTTTTTGTAACAGCACCAATGTGTCTTGGAACGTTTGCACGAGACAAATCTGTATTTTTTGGTCTAGATGGTCTTTCAACGTATGGTGATCAATGGATTTCAAAATTGCCTATGCCCAAGAGTTGTCCGAAATAAACAACAACAAGAAAAATGTCAAAACTGTACTGATATGTTTTATGATGATCAGTATTGAATAAATAAAAGAAAAGCATTTTTTTACAATTTTGTAGTGAACTAAAACTCGTAAACGAAGATTGTTAAAAGTCGACGTCAAAATGGACGTAATTGATTTTAATTGTATTCGCACGCTATAGCTCGAATAATCATGCTTCACAGAGATGATAGCAAAGAATTTTTTTTGCCTATATGTAGTAACAAAATGAATAGGTGGTGTCAATAGGCAACAAATGGCCCTGAAGTATCAGAGTCTATTGAGCTCGATCAGTTCCTATTTCAATCCGACAACTCTGACTGATTAATCGAATAAAACATTCGAACCAACTGATCTGCAATAGATACACTCGGATTAATTCAGAAGCAATTGTGGTAAAAGACATTCATATAAAAATAATGTAACTTTGATGATCTACATTCATTACGGTGTCTTGAGATCAGACAAACAAACTATTTTTGCACTACAATCGAGGCAATCAATCGTGCGCATGATTTTTTTTTCGGCAGTTTTTTTTACTGATTCGCTCGACTTTTATTATGAGCCAATGTATCAAGAGGTAGCTCATAATTGATAAGAAGAACGAAAATAAAGCTTAATGTAGTACTCGGCAATATTGAAAATCTAATTACAAGTCAACGTAGAATATTATTTATTTTCTTGATTCATTCTCAATCAATTTAATAAGGACTCTGGAGAGAGAACTAAACAATACAAAGACTATTAGGTACAACAATGTCATTCATGCAAGAATATTTTAGTCGGTTCTCTTATTCATCTTCTTCTCAAACATTTCTTGCCTGGTCATGGTATTCATTTCGGCTTGTATATAGTTCAGAAGAATGACGTTCAGATGATAGATAATTTACAATACAAAACAGTACAAAGACTCTATTCAGTATCAGCACAGTTTTTCCTTTGCATCTTCCATTAACACATAATAAAAGTTGAAAAAAAAATAATAAATCACAAAAATAAAACTGTATTTCATATGCGTGTCTAATAATATTTCTATTAGAACATAACTGAGTTTTTTTTATTACTCAATGTCCACTAAATTTTCCGGTTTTTTACATGCAATATATACAATATCCTGGCATGCTTGGTACTTGAACCAGCCAAATAAAAAAAGCTAAGATATTAGATAAAAATACAGAAAAATTTTGATCATTTTTCAACAAAAACACCATTGATATAAAAGTATCATATATGAAATGTCATGATACATACGTATCTACCAATGACAAAAATACTATAAGTTGTATTTTTGATATAAAATATAGGATTTGTAAATGAAATAATGTTATGAAGATAGATATAAATAGCACATAAAAGTTGACAACGAAAGGACAATATGTTTATATATTGTTTGTATTTTTCTCAATACATATCACATTCTCCAGTTAAGAATATTTTTTTGAAGTATGCAATTAATCAAATTATAATCGTGATGTTTACACTATTGAGCTAATATGAAACATTATCAAATGGAAAATTAAAATAAAGAACTTGAAATCACATGTTAAACTAGAGAATACGATCCGATGAAGTATACAATGTTCTATCAACACTTTGTATCTTCATCTTAAGCTTTTTACTACACTAGAAGAGTCTATTCTGGTACTATTCATATAAGTGATTTCATTTATAAACTATAGTTTTAATATCAAAAATATAATTTGCAACACTCTTTTGTCCCTGGTAGTATAGTCAGACATTTTGTAATAAACTTGTTTTACTACTAGGAACTATATCTCAGTGGAGAAGTACATTACAAATACACAGCAATATAATCTTAGTGATTTGAAATTTTGTCAAATTGAACAACTTTTTACAACATAACTTCCGAATATAATATACTTTATCTAACGGATGCAATATAAAGAAGTGTTCATTCTTTTTTTTTCTTTATACCACTCTTCATAATATTATAAAGGTCACAGAAAGAGGATACTTCTGTTTTGTGAAATGAAACACATAGTAAAAATAATTGAAGCAAGGCTATTAGTTATGCAAAAAACAAAAAAAAAGAATTTCAAAGTTTATTTGTAGGCAAAGTAAATATTAGTCTTTGTAATTATTAATAGACGGCTGGAACACATTTTCGGCAAATTCCACAACATTTTTCATAAGGTTTGCATGATGCATCTGTTTGACATCGATGACAGAATGGACTAGGACGTGGAAAGATAATAGTTCGGTATTCTACTGTTGGACAACAACCTCGATGTTCCCTTGGACAACAATAAGCTATGCCGTATTGATTAAATTTACATGTACCACCTAATGCTTCACATCTTCTTTGTCCTTGTCCACAAGTAACACCTATAATTGGTGAGCCATATGTGCATGGATTACATTTGGTTGATGATGGAAATTGTAAACAGTACTTAATTGGATCAAAGATAATTGGAGGAACCGTTCGAATTGGTATTAGTACAGTACGTGATTTGTCAATGTCAACAGAATCACCTGGAATTGCATGTAAGCCAACAATAGCCAAAGTTGTTAATAATAAGCGTAAGATTAACTTGTTCATGATCCTTTGATAATATCAAACTCGAATAATCTTATATAAAACATAATTTGTTTTGTAAATTAATGAGATTTATATAATATCATAGTGATTGACAGGGCATGACTTCAATGCAAGAAAAAAAAAATTAAGACAATGTAGGCGATGTCATATCTTTTTTTTTGAATCATATTGATCTATTTTTGCCAGTATTGTAGATTAGCGTTGCAAAAAAATATTCATCTAGTAATAAAATATATCGTTGTATAAAACATGACTATACTTACGCATATAGGTTTTTGTTGTTTGTCTTTCGTTGACGTTATTTACGATTAAATGGATTTTGCGCATTGTAATTACACATGAATGAGTATGCTCGTTAGCTTTTTAGATGCATTATTTATCGATAGTAGATAAATGAGTTAATAATAGGTATATACGTTAATATAAAAATACTATCATGAGAATCTTTTCTCAAATATTCAGTAGGATTAAATTGTTCTTTTTATCTAAAGACTTATGAGAGGCTTAGTTGAAAATAGATTTAAGAAGTATATGAAATTATGCCTTGAAATTTGGTACATCGATTATAATATAAAATGATCATTATTAACAAAACAAATGACGAAAAACGAAGAAAAGACAAAAAAAAAACAAGGACTCACAATTGCATATACTACTTTATTTATGTTTAGACATATTTTGAAATATTACATTAAAAAATTATAAGACTTTTTTCTTCTTATTTTCTGCTATTATATTGCTAAAAATAAATACATCTGTTGTCAAAATCATAAATCCTTGTACGTAAACAACTTTGACTATTATTTAAGTGGTCAGTAAAATATATAAATCATTAACCATTAATATAGTTAGCTTTGTTAATGTATTTGCAATCAGTAAATTAAACTAAATTAAAATTAAAATATATTAAGAAGTAACTCAAATAAATGATACATATATTGAAGAAAAAATAATAGAAGATATTGAAATATATCAATGATCTTATTCCTTTAGATTTGTAGCGTAGTATCATCAAAATGATGATAATATTGGTTTCCTTCCACAATAGTATGGGTTTGTATGTAACTGAAGAAAATACTCTACTCTCACGCGACAGAAAAAATTCATTTGCAGCAATTTTATCAGAATCACGAAAGCAATTCACTTACATATTGATATTATCTATTTTAGTAATTAGTAGATTGGCTATATGAAGAATATATTTTGACAAATTAGAACTATCAAGTCAAACATCTCAAACTTCTCTTAGGAAAAGTCAGATTTATCTAATAAATCGAATATATCACTACGTAACTATATCATGTGCTTGTCAGGAGAACTTTCATAATTGATGACACATATTCAATAGACATTGTCACATTGTGAAAAACCGCAAAGAATAATTTATGCCATACAATATTCTAGACTTTCTTGAAGAGATATAATTATCTGTTTTTAATTGTGTTCTATTCAATGGATAATTTTGTCATAGTAAGAAGTCATTTTTAGCCAATCGTTCAATACTGTTTATGTCGTTTGAGAATGACCTTGAACCATTTTATCAAGCATTGTTTGGTTTCAACGAGAACTACGACTGTTTTCATAATAATAAGGATATAAAATAATATCAATATGTATAATCATTTATTCATTCATGAATATCTTGAAAGAAATGTGTTTTGTTTTCAATGATTTCTATTTTGTTTATTAAATAAAACGACGCAAACCAATCCACAATACGAAAGCAGCGATAGAAGGAAAGAAGATTATTTTGTTGCTTATAGCTTTTTTCAACACGAACAATATCGAAAGAAAAACAAGTAAAAATAAAGAAACAAATATAGATCCAGAAAGATTGATGTATGTAAAATGTTCGTCAGGTTCTAACATGACTAATTCTGGTCCTAATATAATTCTTGAACTTTTTGCTTTATAATCATATACTTGTACAGCTTGATTTTGTGGTACTCGATATGTAACCACTTTGGTTTTGTCTCGTTTAGTCGTTTGCAACGATGATGATGATGATGATGTTATTGTTGTTTTGTTCTGTCTTTCACCTAAACGATCTCGTTGCAGAAATTCTTCTATGCTTACGGGTAGCTCTTTTTCCCAGAGTTCTTCATCTTGCGTTAACATATATGTATTACCAATGATCGCACGAACACGACCACTTCTCAAGTCACGAACATAGATACCTTCATTTTCATCTAGAAAAATTTTTACTAGATAAACAAAATATGAGAGATCAATCAAACTACCCAAAGGTATCGCTTTTCGTTTTTGTAATACTTCAACTTGTACTGGTGGTATATACTCTCGTGGTCCTCTGGCTACCCATTTGTCACCTTAAAAAAATTCAAATTATTTTAGAGTCATATATAATAGACATATCTAATTATTGTCGAGTTAGAACCTATCGATTGGTTATTTTTCTATGATAGAAACACAAGAAAAATTATTTTCTCTTACCCGGTACACGGATGACATTATCTATTTCGTCATTAAACGTTTCAATACATTTCACGACGACACCTTCATCGTTACTCAAAATACATACATCTTGAATTCCTTTCTCTAATTGTTCATTAGGTTGTAGAAAAAATGATTTATCACCAACGACTAATTTCTTCTTGCCCAATTGATTTTTACCATCAGCTTGAAAAGAAAATAGATATCATAAGAATTTCGATCATAATTCGATGTTTAATATTCTTACATGAAACTGGATTTAAGATAACACAATATTGTCTTGAATTCAGTATATTTATATTAACAATGTCTACAAGTTGTTCATAAACGTTCAAAATATGTGTTTCAGTTTGTTCTTTTGTGACGAGCCATTCGTCACCATTATTTCGTATTTGACCAAAATCATCCTTGAATGTTTTCAATGCACGTAAATGTAATGCTTTTTTATCTGTTACAACATGAGCATTTTCGAGGCTTACAACCGTTTCATAAGCCAATGGTACATAAGCACCTAACTTTTTTACTAACCAGTTTTCACCCGCTACACGATGTTGACCTGTACGATCGATAAATTCTTTTTTAGCACTCAATCTTATTGCTTGATTTGGACCGATCACAGTGGCAACAATATATTCTTCTACGGATACTTCTTTTCGTGGTGTATACGTGCCTATGAAATCCAAATATTTGTACAATTGAAAATAAATCAATCATGACTCGAGTGCATTAATTGCATAACTTATAGCTGGGAATACACCGTCACTTACCAGGTCCTTCGAATAACCATTCATCTCCAGTTTTTCGGTGTTCTCTATTATCATCAAAATCCAAAACAGCTTTTAATCTTAATGCTGAATTAGCTGCAACATATTTTAAAAGTGTAGGAGCCTAAAATAATATCATCATATATTGTTAAAAAATTACTTTTCATAATGCTATTCATAATACCTGTTTTAAAACTTCACCAGGATACAATGGAAATGGTTCTTTATAATCGTTTTCCAGTCGAACATCTAGGCTACCATGCGACAATTTTGCCTGACCATTTTTGTCGAATTGTGCTTGATCATCTTCATTCTTAACGACTGGATTTTCAATAACACAATAATGTCTTGGTGGTAGAGTGATCATTTTATCGGGTCCAAAAACTATTGTTTCATTGTCCTGTCTAAAAAATGTTTTTGGACCAATTTCCAATCGTGTCACACTTGTATTCTGGTCTAATACATGAATATAATAGTAAGGTGGAATACGATAGATAGGATCCATCTGAGTCGGTAAACTCTTCGAAGACATGCTATTGTCGAGTTTTAATACTAGAATAGAACCGAAAAACAAAAACTACCACATATTACTTCATTGTATCGTACTCATTGTTACGCGAAAAATATGACTTTTTCTTCTAGTCATCTATGAAAACGCATTAAAATATACAAACATATATGTTTTGATTGATGAACAATTATCTATTATTAACACTTCATGATAAGGAAAAATGTTAATCGTAATATGTTATCACTAATATCTGTAGAGCATATTTCGAAAAAAGAGAGTAACCCTAAGTGAGTGACACATTCTGTGTACATCTCTGCAAGTTTATCAGTACCCACTCAATGCATACACTCATCGGACTCATGTAAATAACAATAGTGGCCATACAGTGTCAAGAATCGCAGAAAAAGACAGTAAAACTGGTGTCAAATAGAGAAAAAAATATGTATTCTGAGTGTGGATTTGTGAGTGAGCAATAATGCTGCTTTTATGTTAAAAGAAATTGACAAAAATGAGACTGCCCCAATCAACAAAGTAGGATCAGGGTTGCTTGACTGTATGAGTAACCGGTAAAACAATCTCATAAGGTGAGCTTAACAACGACAGCAAAAAAACTAACAATTCTCTTTCACCAATGCTTACTATACGCAAAAAAAAAGTGAAAGCATAATGTGCTTTAATTTGTTTCATGGTCGTCTCTTTATAATTCTTACTGTAAATCATTTTCCAAATCTTGCGCACCATGCTCATTGGTGTTATGAAATAACAGAAAAGCAAAACAATCATTGACACATTTGCTTCAACCAATGAATCAAAGGAAAAAAAAGGTGGCGTGCAGTAAGCGTTGCAAAAATAGATCAAAGTAAGTATCCAAGTCGATGGATACGCCTATGATATCCGTAGAGACATTATACATAGTCTCATGGGTGTCGAATGTTCTACAACACGGATTTTGTTGTACTACGTAATTTAGTTCCAGCAATGATTAAATTTTTGAGAAAGAAAGCACTTTTATGGATTGATTAGGAATATCTAATATTATTTCTACGAATGTTGCAAGTTGTTTAATTCCTTATTAGATAATGACTAGTGATAATAATATACACTGAGTGATCAAGATATTCATTCATCAATGCATAAGCTTATGCGATCACTAGGACACAATATTTGATTGCATTTACAAATGTCTGTAGTAAAAATACAATCAATATAACATTATGATGAAATAAAAATCTATCAATTACTCAAGTATCGATCACCAATTCTGGATAGTCATGATTTCGAACTATTCGACACCTTAACACTTTAGGGTATGCTTAAAACGTATCTACTCTCACACTGTCAAACGATTATCCGTCTCCCTCATTCCTTACAAGTTTAAACTATTGTCTCGGTCAAAATAATATATATATTTTAATTGTACCTTGATAACGTGAAGTTATTGGTGCAATAGCATTTTTATTGTTAGCATAAAATATTAAATATTTAATACAACTTTCGGTTTTTCTCTAGTGAAGAAACTAGTCTTAAACCTTCGAATTTAGTGAATCAAAAGTGAATCTAAAATAGCTGATAAATGTATTCATCACCAGTGTATATAAGAATGGTAATGTCAAAACACAACTCAAAATCAGTTTATTAATTCAAATATTGAAATAAACATGACTGAATCGATTATGATTTAAAAAAAAAGAGAAATAGAAACTATTGAAATGTGTTAACTATGAAATATAATCTTTTTAAATCAGATTTGGCAGTTTATAATTTTCGCATTGAATAGTTAACCAGAAAATTTCATTTTCCAGTATGATTTTTATTTAATTGAAAAGAAAAAGAGAAGCAAAGCCATTGAATTCATATTTGTTCTAGATAGTTATTTCTTCAATAGATAAAATTGTTTATTCAGATGATTTTGATGGTGCATTAGTATGAACCAATTATTGGATCGTATGAAGTTTTTGTTTTTTCTCTTGTTTTTTCCGTCGAATTCTTTCTAATTCTTCACGTGTAGGATCAATACCAAAACAATATTTCAATATATCCATTATGACAACAAACATAGCAACACTTATCATAGCAACAATTCCAAGATAAGCAAATGATGTCGAAACAGCTTTATAAATAACAATTTTCGTAGAAACTCCTTCGCAATGACGACCATAATAACTATTACCAAGACATTCACATGTATAATTCAACAATAATGGTCGACAAACACCATTATGCTCACATGTAATATTATCACAAAAGTTTATCATTAATTCACAGTTAGTTCCTTGCCAACCATCATTGCATATACAATAAAATGTGGTATTTGATGTTTCATTACATGTACCTAAAACAAAATAAGTCTTATGAATTTTTTTTAGATAGTTTAACAATAATCTATTTACCATGATCCAAACAAGTATGTGATTTACAAGGTCGATAATCAAATTCACAATCAGTACTATTAAAACCAGATGGACATGCACAACAATAACCAAGGATTTTACTCTGATCATTTACACATGATCCATTATTTTGACATGGTTTACTCATGGCACATAAACTATTAGAAATATCGCAATAGGTACCAATCATTGTTAAATCGTTACAAGGAGTTGGCTTAAAGGCTTGTAATACTGGTTTAACTAAAGGGTATAGAAAGTAGAATTAAATTCAAAATAAAAATAATAAACTAACTCGTTGATGTTACAGTCAAATCTATCAAATAAATAGCATTTCATTTTGATCAGAAATAAATAAAGAAAAGAAAATTACCGTTTGCACTTTCGATTGAAGTTATTCTTTCGTTTGTCGTCACATCTAAAAGATAGCAGGCATTACGAACTGTTTATAAAAGATTTGAATCGAAATTTTGTTTGTTCATAATTATAATGATGACATCAAATTTTCGTTGGAATTATATAAACTTATCAATCACATCTCAAATTAGATTATACAGAAATTATTCGAGCTTTATTTTGTGCCAAACAGATTTGATATAAATCATACTCAGGTTATGAAATTGTTTACATTGTTATATAATAGACTAATATAATAGAGTATATATGAGTGATTTTATTCTTTAGCAACATGACTTCGCAAAATTAAATTGAAAAGTAGCATACATACTGCAGATGATTCATTAAGCTAAAAAATCTCTATTGAAAGTTTTTTTTTTGTGAGCATGACTGAGTTTTTCAAAGCATCGATTTTATTTATCTTTGACGACATGACTGAGTAAATAATAAATGCCATTGTAACGGAATCAGAGATTAAAAAACTAATTTTGAATTTTAGAAATTTTTTTGGGGATTTTGGAACTTTTAATGCCCAATCTGGCTGAAAATTGCATCATTTCTGCAGTTAGTGATGTAAAATCTATTGTGAAATTTTTGATCTTCTTCATCATAAGGTTAATGAGTTATTCGCTAATTATTTTTTAATTAAATAGATAATTTTAATTAGATATGAGCTGAAAGAACCAACATTTATATATATATTTATGGTAAAAAAATTTGTTCAAAATAAATTCTGTAAGAGAACAGAAGTTGCCGCAGAATTCTTTTATATGATTTGTATCAGCACAATTCTATTCTGATAATCGGTAAATTATTTAATAGCATGCCATGAATGGTATTTAAATGAAACATAAATGACGAGTGACAAATACAATATCATCCGATATTTCTTGTCTATACTGATATTTTACTCAGTTCTTTATAGATAGTATTTAACTTTGATCCTTATGTTCTCGAGAAGTCAAACTAATCTTGTTCTACTTTTCTATGCTTGTAAAGGCGGGGGTCGCATAAGAGATCAAAGTGTCCCACTACTACTTTTCTGGGTCAACTCTCTTCAATTATATATCAACGTCAAGAGTATATTGAGACTAACATTTTGATTAATTCATCCTATCATAGTTAATTCAATTTGAGAATAAATCGACAAGACGTATGAGTTTGATGGGGCTTCAAACTCATATATAAATCACCAATTAATGGTTTGATTTAATGAGATATAAGTTCGATGTACTCGTAGACTCTGCTACTATATTTACTATATTTATCATTTACTCTTATCTTTGAACAAAGATTTTATTTTAAAAATTGAAATGATCAAAACTGTCCTGTTGCTCATGCCATATCCTTTTTTAAAACGCTACAAAATTATATATTATCTAAAATATAAAAAAATTGGTTAATTGAAAAATTCTCTAAGCAAAGAGTTCTCCAGTCTCAATTCTTTGTGTTTTGGATCAATATTTAGAACACTTTAATTAAAAATTAGGTTTTATGCTGATTCAGAATATCATATAAGTTTTGACTCGAGTTGAAATTTTTCTTATCAAAATCTTCTAAATATTGATTAAAAGAATACAAGCACTGTACATGCAAGAATAATTTGCTTAGGAATTTTTTTAGTGACTAAAGTTTGTGTGACTTTGGAAAATATATGATTTTGTAGATTTTCAAATTTGCAAAGAATATCTTTTTTCGACGTAAAATGAATAATTTCTTTTTACTTGATAACTATATCAAAATAATAACTCTTCATAAATACACTAATACAACACCAACCGATAGTTTCTGAAAAACAGTATATATTTATATACACATCAATAACATAGTTTAAGGTAGGATTGTTAAGTTTTATAGCGCAAATAAGCTCACTGTTATGCTTTCGGTTAATATTTGTTCTTTTTCTATAGTTTACATCAAGATTTGTTCTATAGAGTAACAAGAAAATATACAGGCATTAATTTAAAATTTGTTTTTAGTATTGAAACATGAATCCATCATCGAAATATGGAGTTTGAGAATAGTTAATAAGTGAATCGAAAAGTCATGAAATTTCATGATCACAACAATATATGTCAGTTTTAATGAATAATTTTACTAGAAAAGAAGAAACTAACTTTACTAATTGAATTCATAATTGAATTATTACACTAATGGTGATGAAGCATAAAAAGCAATGAGATATGAAAGAAAATTCCGAGAATTTTCTACCTTTCGAAATTCTTATTGTGTTGAGCTTGAACATTCACATGTTCAAACCACACCACTGCTTAGATTAGACACAGTCAAAATATCATCCCAATATCTCTTTGCTTTTCCTAGAAAACGTTGATTTGAAAGCAAAATTGTATACTTAGCTTATAACTTAGGACTCATAACTACTGCTAGAAGTAAATTGCAACCAATATGTATGGGTACAGGTTTTCAGTTAAAACATTCCCCCTTTCACGCACACCCTTATTCACTTGATAAAAAAACTTTTTTCATAATGATCATGCCATAAATAGATAGTCGATTCTTAGAAAACTGTGTTTTTGTGTCTTTAAATAGCAATTGAAAATACGAAGCATTCAACTACCAAGACTCCCTTGATAATAAAACATTGTTCATATATTTAAGATATATAACTTTTTCTTCAACACTTACCTTGTGAATGACTAGTCGATGAATTACTCGTTGTGTATTTGGATGTTGTAGTTGTTGTACTAGAAATTGTTGTTATTTTAGTTGTAGTTGTCGAAGTTGTTGTTGATGCTGTTATTGTTGTTGCTGATGTTGATGTTGTTGTAATTGATGCTGTTGTAGTTGATGTTGTTATTATTGTTGTAGTTGATGTTGTTGTGGCTGATGTTGTTGTAGTTGATGTTGTAGTTGTTGAGGTTTTTGTTGTTGATGTTGTTGTTAGTGGTGTTGTCGTTGTTGATGTTGTTGTTGTTGATATTGTTGTTAGTGTTGCTGTTGATGTTGTTG
>CAJNOP010000099.1:389966-400339 GCA_905250075.1 Rotaria sp. Silwood1 | reverse complement strand
TGTTGTTGTTGTTGATATTGTTGTTAGTGTTGCTGTTGATGTTGTTGTTGTTGATATTGTTGTTAGTGTTGTTGTTGTTGATGTTGTTGTTAGTGTTGTTGTTGCTGTTGATGTTGTTGTTAGTGTTGTTGTTGTTGTTAATGTTGTTGTTAATTTTGTTGTTATTGTGGTTGTTGGTGATGTTGTTGTTGTTGTTATTGATGTTGTAGTGATAATAGTTATTGTTGTACCAGTTGAAGTTTCTATATTAAAAAACGTAACCATTATTCTATTGTTTAATACCTTCTCAGAATAAACTATGAAGGGTGATACTTCTTATATCTATTTGTACTACTTATCTTAGTATAGCCAACGATTCTATTTAGTCGAAATATAATAGACTTCATACTCTCCTATTCATATGCTTTGTTCCAAATATGCAGCTTATTCCAATTAAATCATACGTTGCAAATCAAAGTCTAGGCTAAAGACTCATTTTGCATTTGAATAGCCAAAGAACACAATGATCTTTTTACGCTATTAGGACTCTTTAATTCCTTCAGTTCAGATATGTTTCGTAGCGATAGATCAAACTAATATTGACTCCATGAAATATTTTTTTTATCTTTAGTTTTTGATTATAATTACCACAGGACTTCGGCAATAAAGTAAACATCTGTATCCGATAATTGTATTCATCAGCAACAAATAGATTTCCATGACTGTCGAAACGAAGAGCGTATGGTTTATTTAATTCTCCGGATTCCGACTCTTTTTTGTTCTTGCAACCAGTTATGCACCAGTAGCTATCACTGTTTGATCGAAGAATTCGATGATTCTGGTTATCAGCAATGAATAAATTGCCATTAGCATCAAGCACAATATCCGTAGGACGGTTTAATGTTAATCCTCGTGGTTTTCTATCTCCTGCCACTGTGATTCCATACCTTTGCCCTGGTTCAAAACGTTGAATTCTGTTGCTTCCATGGTCAGCTACATACAAGCTAAAATTATTGTCGACGAATATTCCCCAGGGTTGAGAAAGCTGATTTGAAGCTAACCCTTTGGAACCCGTTCCCGCTACGATCATCAATTGATTGGTTTGAGCGTTAAGTGACAGCCTGACAACTTTGTGTTGCTCTCGAATAGAACAGTATAAATAATTGCTCTTGTCAATGAACAGCCCATAACAATTCCCTGGAAAATCTTTCACCTTCTCGATACTTCTTGAATTCCTAAGCCACTTTTTGACGCAGCCCTTTTCTGTAGCCTGAAAGTAGATGTCACCATTAATGCTAACGAAAAGACTAGTGTACTTAAATAGTGTAACGTTTAAAATTTGTACTGGATTGATACTTTCGTTGGAAAACATTAAGATTTGTTTTTTATTGTACGCAGCCAAATAGAGAGTATTGTTAGAATCGACGAAAATGCCTCGAGCTTTACCACCAATGTGGCTCCTATTCACACGAGTGATTCCATTCGAACTCCATTTTGCATTTGAACAAATCTTTGGTCGATTGTATGAAACTATATAGAAGAAAAAAACGTCAATATACAAAGACTACCCTATTCAATTGTTTGATCATTCAATTCAATAATTAGAAAAAGTCTAGTCAAACCAGCTAAACACATGATTCAATCAATTGCAAACCTTCATTCGAACAGTTTATACTTTGATACTATATGAAAAGTCAAGATTAACATGATCCCCATCTAACTTTAAAAAGACTTAGAGTGACATGTTTTCGGTACGAATAGAATCATATAAATCCCTAGAGAATATACTGAGTTAAGGGTACCCAAAAAAGTACCCTGATACCAGTATGTCACAGGAACTTTTGGGTGCCAAAGTACTTGCAGGTACTTACAGGTACCTAAGTCGTACTTTGGCAAGTACCCTGCTGGAAAATGCACAGTAATTGGGTACCTAAAAGTACTGATCAAGTACTGAATTGGGTACCATTGTATAGTATTTCTAAGTACCCTGTTACCAAATTTTCAGTATGTTCAGGATCGAACCTGATCTTTGACTTTTTAAAATTTTTTCTTTTTCTTGAGATAATTTACTAGATTTTTTTACTTTATTCAATTTAATTTTTTCAATTCCAAAAACTTAGCAGGAACAATGTCGGGATCCGACTCAACTTGAGTTGGTCGTAGATCACTTCAGGGTAGTCCGATCTTAATTTACGACCAAGCTCGGCATTTCCTCGACTAAGAAATAGTCAAGAAATAATTTAGAAAAAACTAGTATGAAAATTGATTATTTTCTTATGATTTATCGAGTTGTTTATATAGAGCCGTACGTAAAAAAGAAAACGGTGAATGAATAGTCGCCACACAGAACGCGAAAAATTTAGGATACCCTATCGAGATTTCCTCAGTAAAGTTACAGACTTGTGTATCCATGTAGGTACTTATTCAGTGAATGTACTTTTACGGGTACTCCAAACTGTACATGCATCAGTAAAATTACTGAGAATTTTCAAAGTACCCATATTGGGTACCCTGCTAGAGCTTTCTCAGTACATGGGTACCCTGAACTCAGTACTTTCTCTAGGGATTCGATAGTAATGCAATTTCAGAGATATTTTTCAGTACAAGTTCAACTCACTAAATACTGTATATCTTGAAAATGACTTCCTCTTTTTCTATCTCTCTTCAATGTCTAAAAGATCCACTTCGACAATCTTGTACTGATCATTGAGTCCAATAATATGCTTGACTCGTCCACTATATGAACAACATTTTAATGTGGAATACAAAAGAGTTAGAATTGAAATCCGTCAACACTACGAAAGTCTAGCAATAATGATCTTCTTACTGATAACATCAAATTCGACAACAAGAATCGAAATTTTTCTGAATACTTACCCAAAGTTCCATCAATGATCAATGCAACAATCAGTTGTATAAAGAAAATATTTTTCGATGTCATATCTTTTCTTCTCTATTGCCAGCTTTTTCCAATGTTACTAATACCAAGAAGAAGAGATCATATAACTCCTTCTAGATTCAATAAGTTGTTAATGTAGTCCTTTGAAGAAAGAAAAAATGAAGATATTCATGAACGTCATTTATCTTTCTGTTTCCCTCTCTTCTGTGTAATTTACATTTATTGGTTCATTTAATCATTTGCTTTTCACCAAAACGATCATTTTGAGTTTATATCATTAAATTTGTCAATCGGCAAGTAATCAAAAGAGTTTGCTTTGAAAACTGAAACTATTTTCTCTGCATGATATCTCAGTAGTCATGATTCCATAATAACTTCATGTTTTTTCTATATTTACTTGAATTTCTATTGTTATTATGGACCTCAGATCATGCAGATGTTTGAGTATTATTTTTTTTTAATCATTTATTTTGCATATTTTAAGACGTTCGGATCTTTGGTGTATTTTTTTTACATCCAGTCCTCCGTTACCCATCGAAAACTTAAATCACTGTGGAAGTGAATATGTTATACCATTTATAACTAATTTAGGCACTACAATTAACTCTTTCGCTTTCTCTTCGTAAGAATATATCAAAATAAATGTTTTTCAAGCTATGATAGAGGATTTAAATGATCTGAAGTTCATAACAAACACAAAAATTCAAGTAAATATCGAAAAAAACCTAATTTATTAATTGCAGCCGAAAATTAACTAGTCACGTATTTAAAATAGAAAGAAGTTTTGATTGAAATTGATCAATAGCAAAGTTACTTGTTTTTATTAAGAAAATGTCATTTAGATCTTCAGTAGAGACTAATAAGTTGTCTATAACATGATAGAACAACATTCTCTTTCTTAATCTGTAAATTTTTCTTAATTCTATTCGTATGATTGTGACGTAGAAAAAAAACTAATGAAAGAACAATGATTGTTTGAAAATGACAATGTCACTTGAACGTGTTTTTGAAAAAAGTCATCAACAACAGACAAAACAAAATATTAGTTACAAATGTCAATATGTCTTTAACGTCAATGTTAATTGCACACATTGTTATTTTTTATTTCAATATTTATAAAAACATATTTGCTGTCTTTTTTTTTCTATGATTAGTTTGTTAGTGTCTTTTGTCTCTTCACTAAAAGAGTAATGTCCATTATTGCTTCTAAATAGCCGATAATCGAAGTATAAACGATCTTATTTCCATCTGTTTGCGTATTGTTGCATATTATCTCATGTTTTAATTTTTACAAATCAATACTCATGCCATCAAAGTTCAAAAGAAAATAGTCTCATTGACAGACTTCTTTTTTTGAAGGGATTCGAATGAATACAAAGTTTCGACATAGAAAATATCATAATGAACCGTATCAAATGTGTAATAATTTATATTCTCTTGATAAAATCTTGAGGGATTAATTTTATTTTCATTTGAGTGGGTCGTGAGTCAGCTTCATGCCATAGCATATACTTAGACATATCGAACGCACCCTTCGAGTTTTGCTCAATGAACACATTTGCTATAGCTAAATCGTTAACAGAGAAAGGTCTCTGTTCAAGCTCATAATTCGCATTAAAAAAATCTCGAAGTACATTCGAAGCGAACATTAAATTCAAATGAAAATTACTTGAATTCTTTCTCATTTCATACAAAACAACATACAAAAAACAAAAGCAACAATTTAGATAAAGAAAAGATCGTTACAAGATCTATCATTGATCATTTAAGAATGCAGAATAAACAATTAGTGAATTGTTCTATTAAATTATGAGAAGGAATTTTTTTCTAAAAGTTTAAAAATCACACTGGAAAATATATCTTTGTATATAATTTCTATGGATGCGATTTTAACTTTTATAAAAATCGTAAGAAGAATTTATTTTGTGTTATCAATCTCTTAGAATAGCTGTCTAATTCGAGTTTGAAACTTCAAAGGTATTTACCTACACAAAGTTAAAGATAAAGTTCGAGTAAACTATAATAATAATTTAAATAGAAGCTATCCTATACAAATAGCCGAAAATTCACGAATAAATTTTATTGCGATTACAACTATAATTGACATTTATTTTCTCTTATTTTGAACTATGATTTTTATATTAATATTCTACAGATATGGTCTTTGATTAACATTCTGATTTTCTTTATTCATTATTGAATTTATGTAAGATATTTTGTGATCAATCAATCCTTGCATTAATTCGGATAATATTTAGAGTTATAGGTCGAAAGAATATGACACAAGATCAGATAATAAACATAATGATGTCGTTTCACAACCAATCTAGTCATTACAATATGATGTATCTGCAAAGAATAACTAGCTAATATAAATTCTACCTGAAGAGATGAATTAATATAAAAATAGTTATCAAATTACTAATGATAAGATTATTTTTATGTAAAGTACTTATATTTTATTTTATTATATCTGGAAGCACATTACTTTAATACCAACCTTGATATATAATAAATCTACAGATTAATTTATTTTCTTTTGACAGAAAACGACTGACTTTATTATCAACATAGAGATCATTGCAGGTACAATAAGACATGACTATATTTCATTTGATTTTCATTCATTACAAGATTTATTATTTTCTTCTAAGAAGTTCTTCTCACATAAATATATATAAAAATCTTGGCTCTTTCTGCTCATATTCAATTAAAATTTCTTAGTTTATTACTTAATTCATTAAAACATAAATACTGAATAACTTTCTAATCCGATGATACAAAAGTAAGGAATTTCGGAATAGACTCTATGGCATGAACTACATCTATGATTAAGTTTTCAGTAATATCAGACTAAAAAAAAAAAGGGATTTTTATAGATCATGTTATATTTCAGAGCACAAATTTTTGATTTGGTGATCGGCTTGAGATTCCTAAAAAAGAGCCTGTATCATTTACAATTGATTTCTGAGCTTTTAATTCAGTTATAAGAACATTTTTTAGTGTCACATTCATAATCTGTCATGTTACTAATAACAAAACCTAAGCATGCTTAGAAAAACATCGTGTAGAGAACCAATCGAGATACATACAATAAAAAATTTTATTCTGTGATTTGTTTTTTGTATCACACGATGACGATACTTTTTTTTTAATAACTCATCCGACAAAGTCTCTAAGGCTAAGTTTTTCAATATATCAAGAATCACTCGAAGTAAATTTCATATACGCAAATTGACTTTCAGGAAAATCAGGACTTAGAGATATGTGCATTTTTATTTTGCGACATCATCTTTCTAACGATTGAAAATACTCATTCATGCATTATATAAGCGGCCTTTTGAAAAACAAATATCCCATTTTACCATAGAACACAACATGAAGAAAATATTGAAGTATGTTGACTTCAGAATTCGATTTCTAAAATTTTATTGTACTTCAATTGTGTTAAAATGCAAATCGTAGCTGGCAAAAAAATTGAAACGATGTGACATCATCATACGAACACTATAAGAAAACATACATTCACCTGGTGTTTTAAATATGTGATTAGATTCTGGCAGTATTTCGTACTTTCCTTTTGTTTTGTTGTACGACTGACTATTTAGAATAGCTATAATAACTTTTTAAAATAACGCTATGTTTGAGTAGCTCATTACATCATGAAGATTAAGAAACTAAATGTTGTTAGAAAAATAATAAGCTATTTTAAGTATCAATAGCTATTTAGCTTTTTGTTTTAATTAACTATCAAATCTACTTAGAAAAATTGTTAGTTGAATGAAGAAAAGCTTTTAAGTAGTTAGAGATTTGTTTAAATAGATGGATTTTTTTAAAGTACCTTTTTGAGTAACTAAAGTATATACTAATTTAGTAGAAACACACGTGATTTTCTAGACAGCTTATGATGAGATAAATATGAATTTCGTTTTTTCACAAAATCAGATCACTAGTTAAAATTTTCCCGTGCAGAAATACATCAATTTCTTATGAAACTAGTTTTGGTGTTCAATTATTACTTTTGCTTTCTTCAATGAATAATTCGAATCAACAATGTCCAACTTTTGAATCAACATCGTTAAACAAGTATGACTTAGACTCATTCAGCCCTGTCCTTTTCCATCAATTTTCTTTCTATTCATCATATTAGAGATCAACACACAAGAAATTCTGTTTAGATCAAATTTCGTAAATAAAATATTGAACTTTGTATAGTTTATCGATAATTCATTTGTAGCATTTAGTTTACTTTTTTTATTATAGTTAGAAACACTAGAGCTGAATAAATCAAGTTTAAATCGAATGTCACTTGACTTGTTCAACTCTTTAAAGTATATTCTTCCATTGAAATCATTATAATGCAATCGATTCATTCAAGAACATATTTAACTTTTTCTCATCTCACGTCAGTATACTTTACCTTTTAGCGATAAGTAGCTTTATGGTTTAATATACCTGCTTTTTCATATGAGTGATGAAAAGCTTCGTTTTATCAATTAACGAAAGAATTAGAATACAATGTATAAGTAAAGTGTATATAATAAAAATGGATCAATCTATGTTTGGATTTCATAACGCTGCCAACAAAAGAAAAGTAGAAAGTGTAAAGTCTTAGTTACATTTACTTTATCATATTACACAAGAATATTGGAATTCTATGGTATTATAATCTCCGTTTATTTTAATATGCTTTCTCAGATTCATTTTCTTGTGGATCTCAAATCTATTTTCGAAGAGAATAGTGAATGTAAGTTCTAAGTTGAAGTTTTACTACTCTTCTCTTTCTATTAGAAACCCTAGCAACAGAAAATGGCGGTGAATGATATTAATAACAAGGGGTTTAGACTGTTCTAAAGATTTTTTGAACGTTCCAAAGTCTTGCTCGAAATTTGATTTGTTGAAATACGTTTGAAAATTTTCTACGTAGTGCAGTTTTTGATTGTTGCATAACTTTGGGAAATAAACAATATCAGTGTTTGTAAGTTTATGAAAATATATAATAGTGTATTAAGGTCTGCTATCCATATGATGAATATGTGCAATAGGCTTATTTGTCAGCTAAATTAAGAAAAAGAAGAATAATGAGTTAATAGTAACAAGAAAAACAAAAAGAAAAATTTCTATTTGAAATGCAGAAATAAATAAGACAAATCGTTTTTCTGGTGATCGATTATCTTGGAAAACAACTATAATCTGTAAGAAATTTTTTACTTTACATATTTGGTATTAAGATAATGAAACTAAAAAACACTTGTGAGCGCTAATAATTTGTTTTTTGATCTTATAGATACTTCAAAGAATGGATAAAATTTCTTTATACAGATATGTAAGATTTTTCTGTAATTCATGAGCGCAATAAAACAATATATATATATATGTTGTTCCTGGTACAACTCAAATAAATCTCTGAATTCATAGTTGATCCAATTTGCTTTTGGTGAACTATAGTAAGACAAGGGTATTTTAATAATGTCAATCGGTGATTACTTGAAGAACTAAGTGCAAGTTCGATTAATGGCGAATTGTTTTCCATAAAAGCTATTGTTCTACATAAAACGACTCAATATGATAATCTGAACCTGACGTTTATTCTGGAGACTGATTCGAGTTTTGTGGTAAATGGGTTCCTTGATCTGACATTAGATCAGTTTAATCATGAATGCGAAATCGTTCTAGGCCAATCAAATATTGATCTATGACATGAATATATCATTCATAATGACTTGAAATTTCTTTAAATATTTACTCGATAAAAGTGGTCAAAGGTAATGAATTTTTATTCCGCTCTATTTTTTCAGTCTCAATATAAAATATACATTAATAGAACAATGTCTCTTCATTAAATTATGATTATTGTTTAGATTTTTATCTTAAAGATTTTACACACAATGTGTTTTAATTATGAAACGATTTGATAAAATTATTTTAGCAGAATTTAATTCTCTCTTATTCTACACAATCTTTATTGTGACACTACATATATTGTATAACTGTTATTTTTGTTTATCTTAGCCACATATCAAAGTATTATCAATAATTATGACCGACAATACTATTCATATACTCAATCAAGTGATCAGTCAAATAACATTATATGTTCCATATTTTACTATTATTATTGGAACCGCGGGTAGTTTTTGTAATCTTCTTACTTTCACATCAAGACAATTACGTAAGAATGCATGCGCTTTCTACTTTTTATGTTCAACAATATTTGATTTGATTTATATAACATTTGGAGCTTCAACACGTTTAATAAGCGATCATTATTCATACGTATTACCTCGTAGATCATCTGTCTTTTGTAAATGGCGAACATATTTGGCCGTTGCTATACCAGCATTAGCTACTTTTTTTCTAACACTTGCATCAATCGACCGATGTTTATTAACATCACACTCAAGAAAATGGCGTAAATTAAGTCATATTTCAATTGCTCGCTATACTGCAGTTTTAAGTATTATTTTTTAGCTATTTTGTTGTTGTCACATGATCATTTATTACGATTTACAATTAGTAGATTTGAATAATAATATATACATATGTATTCCTAGATCTGGCATTTATACAATGTTTATTAGCGCATTTATACTTGTTTGTAATACAATTGTATTTTATACAATCATGTTTGCAGCTTGTATCATTACTCGAATACATATTCGAAGATCACGACATAGTGTAGGAAGTTTAACAAGTCAAAGAGGTAGAATTCATAGGATTGATCGTCAATTAATTACGATTATGCTGTTTCAAGTTGGTATAGGCATGGTATTGAGCTCATTTCGTTCTATCTTCTTAGCATATAGTTTACTTTCGAGAAATGTACCGAAAAGTATTTACAGAATGACTGTTGAATCATTTTTGGATCAACTTTCTTTGATTATATATTATTTGAATTTTGCTAAATCATTTCTCGTCAATACTTTGACAAGTCCACTTTTTTTTGGTATCTTTCGTCAACGTTTGATCAATATATGGAAATACTTTAAGAGAAGTATGCTTTTTTTTTTGAAATTTGAAATGTTTCATTAGTATAATTGTATTCATTAAAATCTTTTCTTAGTCGATATTATTGATGATGTTTAATATTTTTTTCTTTAATTTTATTATTAAGATCATCAAGATACAACAACTCACAGTACTGTATTACGTCGAAATGCGCTCGAACTATCTGTCTACAATCGTTAATATTATCTACAATTATCTCGATTGGTGATCAATATTCATTCGTTAACTTGTTTTATATATGTTTGTGAATATAAATGGTCGTTTGTTGCAATATTGTATCGTAATAATCTCTTTAGTAAATGTTTTTCGCTTTAACAAATTGAACAAGACGAATTTCATTGAGCTACTTAAAATTATATTTCTGTTAGATTGATTTACTAAGATTTTCCTTTACAAGAATATTCCCGTTATGATCTTGTTGAAAATGAACATTTATTGAAACAAAGTAAAGTTTTCTTCATTGACGTAGTCAAACCAAAATGAAATA